>CAUYMX010015145.1:0-21054 GCA_963573855.1 Lepilemur septentrionalis
AGTGACATTAGTTTCCCACGCTTGGCAATGCTCTTAAAATAGGCTGTCAGACACTGAAAGACCAAAACAAATGACTATTTACAAGCACTTCAGGAAATGACGGTTTGGCAAACTGAGTGAGAATTCCACATCCAGACAAAATCAGTTTTTGATATATTAATATATAGTAATATATTAACTGACGACTAAAAGCAAAATAAATCAAAGAAAGTGCTTGCCCAGGGGACTTTCATTCAAGTTTCTGGTAAGTGGTTTTATCATTTAACCCAGACTCAGACATGGAAACGTTCCTATAATTCAACAGGCAACCAGCAAACATTCCAGTAATCCAGGTAGATAAGGAAAAAAAACTCATTGAGCGAGATTCATTTCCCATTTATTTCAATGCGTAGAAAGATTTTCTAAGAATTTAAAGGCAATTTGAGTGTTAGGTGGTGAAAAGTTAAAGGACTTAGTAACTTACTGAATTTCATATCCCCACAACCCAGATTGATAGGATTCTTACATCTTCCACAAAAACACTTTTATATCTTTATCTTTCTTTCTTGATCTGCATTTGCTTCAGATTGTGAATAATGTGTGTGGGGAGGTATACAAAGAAATCCATGAAGAGTTAACACCACACTGGCTGTATCAACACGGCTCTTTTGCCAACTTTCAGGTAGTGTATACGAAGAAAGCTGCACTGTTCCGTCTCAACATTACGATCCAGAGAAAATATTTCAACAAAATATTTAATTTTCTCACTGCCTTTTTAAAAATGATAACAAAATCCTTGCCAAACCTCCTTGTAGTGCAAGGACAGGATTTCTGCCAAGGAAGCCATCATGTTTTAATTAGAGTAAATTTAACCAAATACCGGACACGCTGAAGAGGTTGCATAGACTGGAATACAGCAATGTGCAAAAGCAGCCCAACCTTGGGTGGCATTTGGAAAAAACATGAAGGCAAACCACAAGCAACCTTTCCAATGACCTTGTCCTTGTAAATAACTGGCCATCAAATAGTTGTTCAACACAGAGGAAGGAAGGGTGACAGCTTAAAAGATGCCTTAAAGAGTAGCTATCTGGTCCTCTCCTATTCTGATGTGAATCTCAAGGCCAGAGAGGTTAAATAACTTACCCAAAGCCAATCAGCTAGACTGCAAGCTGGGAACCCTTAACCAAAGTCTGGGAGGCGAAACAGTACAGTGGGTAGCAGAAAACAAAAAGAAACAAGAATAAGTTGAACCCCGGAAACAGTCTTAACTGTCAACTCAATCATTCATTAACCTTGGGGTCCAGGGCAAGTCCCTTAACTTCTCTGGAATGGATGTGATGAATTTCTACAGCTATTTCTACCTCTAACATTCCAAAATTCCGTACATACAAATAAAAGAGCACTTGCTAAAAAAAAATGGAAGCCTAAAAGCAAGAGACATTGTAGGCTTCTGGATTTTATGAAAATTCTTTTATCGCCTGTCAGTTTGAAACCCTATTATGGGATATAACAAGAAAGGTAAAGAACAATGAAGAAAGAAACGCTGCATGGGAAATGGGACTTTGGTTGAAAGAGGAAATTTGGGAACTAAGAAGAAATAAATGCAAAGCAAGGAGAGGAAAGAAGGGAGAAGATACACACGGGAGACATGGCAGGGACCAGTGCAGTTGGAGGTAACAAGATGTACAACAGGAAAGAGAGGAATGAGTAGGCTGAGAGATGGAGAAAGAGAACAGAAGACCAGATGGATGAATAAACGTCATTGAAGGCTCCACTATTAACAACAGCATTAATACAAATACTGCTGGGATTAACATTTTATAGCAGTTTATGTTACAGAATGCACTTCTCCCCAATTATTTATTCTTAAACCAAACCAAACCTTTTTGATTGGCATTACAAAAAATAAAAAAGGAACCAATGTTCAGAGATGTTAAGTGCCACACCCGAAGTCACACAGCCATCATGATTACATTAGGCAAGGACATGAATTCAGACCATATCACACTGTCTAGTCATATATTTTTTTTTTCCAAAATGCTGTTAGATACTAGCTTTGAACTTACTAGAATGGAAGAAGGAAGGGAATCCAAGGGAGTAGGGTAGGCTCACGCCCAACCTTCAGAAGGTGCACCCTCCCCTAAACTGTAAGACAGATGTGTCCCTAAACAACCAGCACGAGAAACATTAAACGGCACTGAGGATCAGCGGACAAGGCTTCCATGGGGAAAGGGATGGCCCCACAGAGGAACAGGATTGGAGTCAGGTCTAGAAAGAAAGGTGAGGTGGGTACAAGACATTCTCAAGTGAGTAGACCTGCTTAGTAGTGGCCAAAAATCAATAAATAAACAAAAAGTTTGCATGGAAATCCCAGGCGTTAAATCCCAAAAGGCAAGCCTGAGCCGTCCATCCTGTTGAGAGCCTGGGATGCCAGGCTAATCCGTTCGAAACTTATTCCATACATAATAAGGAGCCATCCCAGATTTTAACACTGGGATGTGAAATGTTAAAATCTTTGTTTAGGAAATCTCTGGTGCTGTTCATGGAAAGGAGGGCCCCTGGAGAAGGCAGGCCAGTTAGGAGGCTCTGAGCGAGAGAATGGACGGATCAATGGTCTTCAACACAGACAATTAGCCTTTGCTCATGGGCAGGGCCAATTAAAACAGAGTTTGCGAATTTGCTTAATAAAGATTTTGCTTAACAGGGTTCTCACTCCTAGGTGGGAGCTAAATATTAATATCAAGAACAATTGATCTCATGGAGACAGAGAATTAGAATGGTGGTTACCAGAGGCTGGGAAGGGTAGAGGGGAGGGTGGGATAAAGTGGGGATGGTTAACGGGTACAAAAACATAGTTAAATAGTTAGATAGAATGACTAGTATTTGATGGCACAATAAAGTGACTATAATCAACAATAAGTAAGGCTACACTTTAAAATAACTAAAACAGTGGAATTAGAATGTTTCTAGCACAAAGAAATGATAAACGCTTGAGGTGATGGATACCCAATTACCCTGATTCGATTAATTCACATTGTATGCCTATATCAAAACATCACATGCACCCTACAAAGATAACCATTATGTACCCATAATTGAAAATAAAAAAATTTTTTAAAAAAGATTTTGTTTAACATTCTCTCTGCATTTTCTAAAGCAATACTTTTATGAGTTTTTTACTTTTTATGGACCTTAAAATCTATCACTTCATGAGTTATTGGTTGTTTTTCCTTTTCCTTTTTTTTTTTTTGAGACAAGGTCTTGCTTTGTCACCCAGGCTGGTGCAGTGGCACAATCATAGTTCACTGCAGCCTCAAACTCCTGGGCTCAAGCGATCCTCCCACCTCGACCTCCCAAAGTGCTGGGATTACAAGCATGTGCCACTGCTCTGGCTTCTTATCTTTTTTATACTTAAACTATTTTAAATCAATTCAGCTAAATGTACTTCTGTGTCCATTCTCTAAAATAATCAAAATAGAATCCTCACATAATCACTTAGGAAAAAAAAAACAAGGAGGAAATAGTAATTACCCAATGTAAAGAAGTAATTAGATAAACCTAGTCACATTTTTATGAATTTCACAAGCATTTATTGCTACTAACAAATCATTTTGAAGAAAATCTTTAGATAAACATCTCTTTAGTTGTAACTATAACACAATATCCACAGTGCCATGAGACAAAATTGATAATGGCTTTTTAAAGATACACATGAAGTTGAAAATGTTTTAACAGGCATGTTTAAGATGTCCTTAAAAAGAAAAAAAAAACACAACTAAAAAGAACAGAGCACCTGCAAATATATGATTGAACATTAAGGGAATCACGATTAAATAAACTGATCATTAATTGTTAAATAAACTGACCTACATATGTGTAAATATATAGCAGTAATAATATGGAAATTAGAAGTTGGTTTAAAGAAAGAGCAACGAGGAATTTTACCATAGACAAGATAACAGCAGTAAAACAACCAAGGAGAAATGTAGAACAAGCTATCGGACTTATACGACTGGAATTTTTTTGAATTCTATTTTAGGATGGCTATGTAAAAGTAATGGATCAATCCAGAGAGTTGACGAGACCTCCAAGAGATGGGTTCTCCCGGAAGATAAAAGAGCTGAGAGAGTTTAAGGTAAAACTTTGGGAACACATGCGTTTAGTAGACAGGGTGAAAAGCTAGCCCAGAATGAGAGATTGTGCCCAGAGAAGTAAGAGGCAGGAAAAAACAGAAGGAGATACGAGTAACAGAAAAGAAAGGCCAGGAGGGATTGGAATTGTGGACATTCACCCTTGGCTTTGATGGTTAGGAAGGCATTCAAATTGCCGTCTTCCTACCATCAAGTAGGGAATATCACCGGTTTTGCAAAGGATCATGGGAAGGGTAAGGATTTTGAAATCAGACAACCCCGCTCTGCTACTTGCCGGCTGCGTATTTAACAGGTGCCCTGATCTGACACCCTAGATGCAGAGTGGCCTCGTTAAGAGGACAAGCTCTGGAACCTGCACCCTTCCCTCATTACCTGCTGCACCATATCTTAGCTCTGTGATCAAAGTCACCTCTTAAGGTTCTGTGCCTCAGTTTCCTTCTCTGTAAAATGGAAATAATAATAGATCTACCTGACAGGATTCTCGTGAGCAATAAATGAGTTATTAGAAACAGTAAATGTTTAAAAACAAAACTCTTCATGCCTCGGTTTCCTCCTTTATACAACAGAGAAGACACCACCTCAGTTGTTTGAATGACTGACATCAGTGATCATCCCCCTGTGCTTACCATGTTGACTCATCAGTAATTTATTAACGAATAAATCTTTCCCCAGTGCCTATTCTGAGCGATGTTGGCTCACTCCATGCTCCTGCCTTGTTCTCACCCCCTGTATAGTATCACGTGCCTGTGTGCACGGGTTAGTTTGAATACAGCTTCATTTTTATCTCTGTGCGGGAGACTCAAATTTACAACCCAGGGCTCTTCACTCACAACAGTAAAAAGCATAAAAGTCCGCTGTAACGTCAGAAAAATTCAGAGAATAATAAGTAAAAATTCAGGAGTTGTGGGCAATAAACATGCCAGTGTAAGAAGAACATCACTTGTAAGCTCCAGACATCATTTGAAACCAAATCTATTTGGAGAAGACTGGGAGGTCAGGGGAGATAGGCTTCCCAGAGGGCACTGGCTATTTTAGTTTAAGGTTATGACCACAAAACAGGTCCCTAAATAATTTAAAAGTTAAAAAAAAAAAAAGGAAATGGCAGCCGTGTTGCAATGCTGATTAAGACCCCAAAAATGTTCCTTTTCAGCCGTGACCATTTGCGTCACTGTTTTTCAGTTAGATTTGAGCATACATTAAAGTTGATACATCTCCCACGAACCTACTACGTAAAAAAGATTGCACAGGAGAAAAAAGCCACTTAAAATGTTGCTAATACTGCCCTGTATATGGAAAGAACAAAAAAAATGATTTGGATTTCAATGTTTTGGTCCATGATACTGTGTAGACAGACATAAGGAAAATACAAATAAGTTATGTTCAGGCTCTCATTTCACTGTATTGTTTGTTGCTTAAGCACAATCCACACTTCTTTGTCACCAACCTGAATTCCTGCCATTGCTTTTTATTCCCTAGCTAGCTTTCTCTATCATAATCTATTGACTTCACTTTATACAAATATTCTGAAATAAAGAAAACTGGGCACACCACAATTACAGTCACCTTAGACCTGGATAGGAAAACCAGGCATCGTATTTCAGTTACAAAGTAGTTCAACAGAGAGCGAGCAAGCAAGCTCATTAGACAAGGAATGTCTCATTAACTGTTTTATTCCTAGGTAGGCTCTAGAACAACACCTGACACATAGTAGTTGCTCAGTAAAACATTTTTCTTTCTTTCTTTGTTTTAGAGACAGGGTCTTGCTCCATCACTAGGTTGGAGTGCAGTGGGCGTGATCACAGCTCACTGCAGCCTCAAACTCCTGGCCTTAGTCTCCCACATAGCTAGGATTACAGGTGCTCACCTGTATTTTTTTTTTTTTGTAGAGATGAAGTCTCCCTATATTGCCCAGGCTGGTCTCCAACTTTTGGCCTCAAGCAATCCTCCTTCCGTGGCCTCCTAGAAAGCTGGGATTACAAGTATGAGCCACTGTGCCCAGCCCTCATAATTAAATGGATGAATGTGTTTCCCTGTTTCTGAGTATTTCCTTTCATTCATTCATTCTTTGGTTCCAGCCTTAAATATGTGCCACGTGCTGCTATGATAATGCACTAGACGTTGAGGGCTCTAGGATGGGTAAGGCAAACATGGCTCTTGCCCTCGGTGGAGCTTATAGACTGGTGGGTCCCCAAAACAGTGATCCAGAAACGTACCGCTGCTTTTTTGGTTGTTTCAACAACTGAGAGGCATTACAGGCAGTTTGTGGGTAGTGGCCAGGAATATAAATGCCCTGCACTGTACACGACAATCCCATATAATTATAAAATGGGTGTGCATCACTCGTGACATTTGACTACCCTGCTGGAATTCACGCAGGTGAAAAATATAAAATTATCTGCACCTGGAATCTTATTCTATTTTGCATGTAAGCACAATGTATTTTTGAATAGTTGTAAAATATACTGAATTTTCTAGAAATGAAAGTACTGTGTAAATCAATGGAAGATTGTACTTTGTCGGGAACTTTACTGTCCTCGGGACCCACACACCTGTGCCGCACACCACTGCTAATCTGTATTCACAGCGCCCCATCCGTGCCACCTGCTTCATCATGTCTTCTAGAGCGGTCACGCCGGCTCCACTACGAATTGAAATATACACAACTTAAGAATAGTTTTTTTGTTCATTTAGGTCCAAATTTTGAGGTTTTAAAAATTCTTGTATCTCGGCTGTTTGCATTATCTATAAATTCCATTTCAGGATCACAAAGGAGCAGTGCTGAACTATATGTCAAAGAAACTGAGTCTGGTAGAAACATAAATGGGTGGTCTATACAATAAATAAGTCAATCATTTTTTTGCACAAGGCAAACACACTGGGTGTTGTGGTAGAGAATGATGGGAGGAACCGATTTGTGCAGGGTAGTCGGGGAAAACCTTTCTGCAGAATCAGAGTTTAACTGAGACCTTTAGGATCCGAGGACAGGGGAGGGAAGAATATTTCAAGAAGAAACAATACAAAACAAAAAACCAGCAAGACCACGAAGATGGAAGAACTTGGGATGTTGGAGGAATTACACAAAAAAATCATGCCCATGAGTTTCAGTCAGTGAATGGAGCACGGGGTGCAGGTGATGGCTTCCTGGTGGTACCCAGAATTAGCATGACGCACAGGCGGCGCTGGGTAGGTTTGGGGTATTTGGATGAATGAGGCTCCAGTATGGCAGAAAACAGCAGAAGCAGAGGCCCAGCCTGAGGTGGTCCCCACGGTGTTCCAGCATCTCCAGCCTTGAAGAAATCAAGACGTGCAAGGAACAGCACAGGGAGGGGACTGTGTCGGTGAATGGGCAGCAGGGACCCAGGTCCCTGGGACCTTGTGGAGAGCAGCAGCCTCTGGGTGCCTGAGCCCTGATAAAGTGACCCTTGTGAAAACTTTTTAGAATTTGTTTGTTTGTTTTTGCATATTTCACTTGTGGGTTAGTAGACTCAGGGACATTACAGAAGAGAAAGAAAAATCAGATCAAACTCCTAGAGCCTAATTAGCTGGGCTTATGGCAGACAACTCTTTCATTATAATTAGGGCTCTGGGCTTCAGCAGAGCCTTTGCTGTAGCATAAAAAAATAAATAAAAAGGCTACATTTATTCAAGTGTTATAATCATTCATG
The DNA here is from genome assembly GCA_963573855.1 of Lepilemur septentrionalis. Taxonomy (NCBI): domain Eukaryota; kingdom Metazoa; phylum Chordata; class Mammalia; order Primates; family Lepilemuridae; genus Lepilemur; species Lepilemur septentrionalis. Next base: position 7,796 of record CAUYMX010015145.1, read on the forward strand.
GGATATCATTTATCATCCTAAGAATAAATCACATATAAAATTAACACTAATGGAATGCAGTGTTATATATGGAATAACCAATTTTTTTAAAAAGGAGACTAGATTTTCTTTTTAATTAAGAATGACTTTATTCCTACCTAGATTTATACATACAGCCAAGAGGTAGTTTTATGCAATGTTTTTAAAATCATTTTATTCATAAAACAAAGTTTATGTACATTGAACTACCGGAAAGCAAAGCTATCACTGTCTCCTGTCGGCACTCAAAGAGTTTTAGATTTTGAAGTATTTCAGATTTCAGATTTCTGGATTAGGGATGCTCAGCCTGTGATATTTTAGCTTCTGAAGTGACTTCTGAAGGATAAAAAAAAAAAAAAACCCACACATGGTTCTACGGTTGTGTTATATTTTAGTTCTCTGAACCCTGCCAATCCGTGTGTAGACTACGCAGATATGGAACCCATTTTCAGAACCAGAAAAGCCACCTCCCACCTTTAGTTTGTCTTACTTCTCCTGAGCAAGTCTCATTCCTGTGCTATTGGGATATGGCCTCATTGGGTCCGGAGACTCTGCTAAAGATGGCTCCTCCCACCCCCACAGCTGTACATGAAGAATACATAAACAAAAATGGCAACTCTAAAAACATAAATACACAAAATAACCTTAGCTTTCTCTTCCGCCTTCACCCTCTGTGACCTCACTGCAGCCAACACAATCAACCACTCCAGGACACCATCCAGCTCCTCCTCAGGCCCCACAATCATCATCCTACATTAGGCCGCCATTTTTGTCTGCCCAGGACTCTTCCAACAGCCTTCTGCCATTTTCAAAGTCGGAGCAAGGCGGTGGACGGAGTGGAGGGTTGGAGGATGGATCAGGGCTGGGGACCAGGCACCACAGGAAGTTCTCATGGGACCTCACCAAGGGGACTCCCCTCAAAAAAGGTCAGATCTCCAGGTAAGCAGCTTAAAAGCCCAAGTCAGGAGGAAAAAGACATCTAATGTTTCACAGGTGCTTGTCAGGTGATTATTACTTCATTATCATACAGCGCTTTACTATTTTCAATATTTTCATACTATATGTGATCTCTTGAGGCCCAGAGGGGTCATACTCTTATGACCTGAAACACAAAGATAAGGAAATGGACTCTCAGAGACACTGGGTGATTCGGCCAATGTCACTTGTCTAATTAAGGCCCACTCCAGTTTTTGAAGGACCGCAAGTTCCATTTCTATACTAATCAAGTACTCATCAAGCTATCAGACACTTGCTAGTACTGATAAGTATCCTGAATTTTGAAAACATTAACCAGAATATGAGTTAGAGCAACATCTAGGAGGATTTATTGTTTATATTACAGATAAAACTTTCTCATAATATTCCACTATAATGCCCTTGGGCAAAGAAATAGACAATGGTCCAAATAGATAATTAATTGTGTTGTCAGAGTTAATAGACTAAACAGACATTCTAGGATAAATATGATTAACTGGAAGCCCTCAATTGCCACAGACCAAAGTGGTTTTAAAAACTAAGGAAAGTTTTTAAGAACTAAGCTGGAAATCTAAATTTGTATTCTGAAAAACTAGGTTTCAGGGAGTAAGAAAATTTAACAGTTCATAATCCCTGAGGCATTACCATCTCTCTTAGCAGGCATTTGTTTCTTTTTCTTCTTTATTTTAGATATTTTTGTGGTTAATTTTACTTTAATGTGTACTTCCTACTGAATCAACACAATCAACCGTAAAGAAAAGAAAGGCCACATACTTAGTTTATATCATAAAGTTATCAAGCTAAAAACAGTTGAGAAGACTCACGTGTTAACTAAGATTTTTCCAAGTCCATAAAAGTATAGATCTCATATAGAATCATAAATATTTAAAGTCCAATTCTAATTTTAAAACATAAGATCATCTAGAATTAAAATGCAGGCCATATTATTGTTTAGGAATTATATTTCCCTAAAGAAAGATTTCTATCTTTCATTATCTTTTTACTGAAGAGATCACATTTTCCTGCTACCAAACATAACATTTCATGAAGAAAAATAACCTCATTAAAATATTTCATAAATTACAACTTTACAAGAAACCATGTAGTATAGTGGATGGATTCAAAGTATGCTGTCCTATTCTGTTCACAGCTTTTATTGATTCAATGTATATATTCCTTCATTTGCTCAGAAGATGAGAAAATCCAATATACTAGCTAATAATTTCAAATTGTGTTAAATATTACATGTAAAGCATTTCCCCTTAAAAATATCACGTACTATGAAATGTCATGAAACAGTGTCTCCTTTTGGTATTACTCGAAAAGCAGAAACGTGACTAATGCTATGTAACCCCTCGTAATTCATATGACAATTAAATATAGGCTTTTGAAAAATGACAAGCCTAATTAAGAGAAACTCTTTCAAAGCAGTAAGCGGGTAGCAAAACAAATAAGAGTTCTTATAAATGGAACTCCTGGAATGCTTTTAAGCCATGCACTGATTATTACTTCTCTTTCTCAGTTTATCAGTCCTACTGCTATCTCAGTACCCTCCCATGATAACATGAGTCACTGACCAAATTCCACCATCTAAGTGCATTCATACAGTGGTGACATGTGCTATCTTCATAGCCCTGTACGATAAAGCAGTTGTATTCTGCTGGTGTTGTAAGAATTAACAAGACCAGACGCCATGGTGTTTGCTGGTTCACAGAGGGGTCCTGTAACAGGATGTGATGTGTGTAAGTCACCCAATTCATGTAATCTGAAAAGTAACATGAATATCAAATAAAGAAGTTAAGATAAGGGTAAGAATGAAGTATAATGGGGCTGGCTTGGGTGTAAAAAATGCACTTTTAGGCAGATTGCTCCTCCAGTGAATAAGGTCAATACAGCCTATTCCACTCAGACACGGCAGCATACACACGGGAGTACACCTGTCAAAGCGTCATCTGTCTGAGCCCTGCAAACAGGTCACGTGTCCTTTTTAGGTGACTGAACTGGCCTTGCGAAGTCGGCAGGAGGGAAAAGGATTTGCAATTCTCTACCTGACTATTTGTATTTTAAATGTCATAATCGTCCAGTTTTCTTTGGTTTGCAAAATCTTCCAGCTCTTTTGACTTGTGAAATTGACGAATTACTCAGGAAAAAGCAGCTAACAGAAGTCTCTCCTTTAACTAGACTTTCCAACTTGCAAAGAAATACGATCATGGAATCTTAAACGATGTTAAAAAACTTGCCTGATTCTGTCATTAAGAACTTGATGTAGTTCATTACATTGAACTGAATTCAGTTTGTTTCCCTTGTTGCAGGTTAAGGGCAAGAGAGAGAATTATGCACATACACTGGGTTGAAAATTATTTCTCTCAGCTTGTACAGACCATCTGGTTTTCCATGGTAGAATGAAAAAAGGCAGAAAATGGTCACAATGGAATGACATAGGTTCTCAACAAGATTTTGAAAAATGCTTTGAAATGTCTGTATGGAGCAAGCAGTTTTCTAGTTCATCATTTCACCCAATTAAAAAAACATAGGTAGAATATAAAGTGACATCAGCCAGTACATAGCAGAGTCAGCAAAGATCTCGGGCCCTGTTGAATTTCCCAAAGCATCTTCTTATTTTATGACAGTTATTTTATCACAGTCTTGTCTTCCAATCTGTAATACAACAGGATGATAAAATAGAGTATATACTTAGTCCTAAGCCTATAATTGCAAAAGAAACATATAAAAAATATCTCAAAAAACCTGATGAGAAATCTGGTCATAAACACGTATTTCAGCAAGAAAACAAAAGGAAAAGAAAGGGTATACATGTGGTCTTTATGAAAATACTTTGCTTTTATATAAATTCCCTTGAGAGAATGACTCTACGTTCTTCCAAAAAGAAGCTGGTATATAATGGTAAGAAAAAAGCAGCTCTTTTTGAAAACAATTTCTGATAGATCATTCTAGAAGAAAGAAAACTATTTTAATAAAATGGATTGTTTAGAGAGGATTAAAATTTTTTTTTTAAAATACAAGGTAATTTTGGGATGATCTTGGGATCAGGCCTGTCGGGTGATTTTCATTATCTCTGCCTAAGAAGGAAACAGCTGGCCTTTGGTTTTGCTGTGTAGGTCTGCCCAGCCTGGTGGACTCCTGAAGGGTGGATGGGCAGCCTCACCTTCTGCTATGTGACTCTCAGGGCTCAAGGTCAAGGAGGAGCCCCTAAGAGAAGATCCAGGGAATCTATTAATAAATCACTCTTTCTAAAGGAACACTGGCTGGGCACACTGGCTCATGCCTGTAATCCCAATCCTAAACCTTTGGGAGGTCAAAGCAGGAGGATTGCTTGAGGCCAGGAGTTTGAGACTAGCCAGAGCAATATATTGAAACTCCATTTCTATGGGAAAAAAAAAAATTAGCCAGGCATGGTGGTACATGTCTGTAGTCCAAGCTACTCAAGAGGCTGAGGCAAGAGGATCGCTGGAGCCCAGGAGTTTGAGGCTGCAGTGATCTGTGATCTTACCTCTGTACTCCAGCCTGGGTGACACAGTGAGACCCTGTCTCTAAAAAAATAAATAAAGGAATGCTAGCTGCAGTAGCAGCTGGGATAATGAGAGCGTGATTATCAGAGGCTAACGACCACGACCTCCTAGTGCAGCTGCAGCAGCAAGGTGCAAGAAGGTCTGAGGGTGCCCTGCGCATCTAAGAGGCCACTCTCTGCCTTCCGCTCCCTGCTTTTGCCCTGACACTTGTGTGAACCCTAAACCAGTGCCAAACCTGCCTGTGCTGTGATTCTTCACTCATAAAATAGAGATGATAATGTGTCTACCTCACTGGGTTGCTTTGAGGATTAAATAAGATAATACAAATAAAGTTTGGCCTCATGCAACACACATGCTTGATAGAAGTTTTTTTTAATTGCATTTTTATTGGTAAAATTGTTGCAAAACATGCGCAACGTAAAATTTCCCATTTCAGCCATTTTTAAAAGTACAGCTCAGTGGCATTAAGTGCATTCGCATTACTGAGCAACCATCACCACCATCCATGTCCAGAACTTTTTCATCATCCCCAGCTGAGAGTCTGCACTGAGACTTTTAAACACTAACTCGCCTTTCTCCACTTTCTGAGCCCCTGACAGCCACCATTCTGTGTCTGTCTCTAGGAATCTGACTCTTTCAGGTCCCTCATAAAAGCGGGACCATGTCATATTTGTCCTTTTGTGTCTGCCTCATTTCACTTAGCATATTGTTTTCAATGTTAATGGCATTTGGAATGCTAAGTTTATGCTGCTAGAATGGAAAACAGTCCCAGAGAAGTCAGGCACCCTTGCTCAGCTGTAGAAATGAAACCAGTATGTATTTTCTCAACCCCAAAGCAGATATTGCATCAATAATTGGACGAATTATTATTCATACAATCTCTTATCAACTTATATCACTTTGGTAGCCTGGAGCTCAGTGAAAATGTTTTTCTGGGGGGGGAGGGGTCTCTTTAAATTAAATAACCAACATTCAACATCATTTCCGACAATTAGTTGTTCCTGCTAGAATACAACATCCCTCACGTCACACAGAAGCAGTCCAGGGGAGGCTCTCAGGGAAATTCTCAATCCTACCACATCTCCTTCCCATGTCCTGTGGATTCCTGCCCTTCTTAAGAAATGCAAAGAACAGAGGACGGCTCTGAGTTCTCTTTAAAATATCAACTTTTGCTGAGCTCAAATTTAACTCACATGACCATCTTGGGCCTCCACACTCTAGCTACAGCACACAACATGTACCTTAACAAAACCATTTTGAAGAGACAGTTGACAAGTCTATTCTCGAATTGTTGCCAGTTCGATAACTATATTAAAGTGAACTGAATTCCACAATCGCCAAATTTCCAACTGATCTTTTACCCTGAGAATTCTCTAAACATTTGTGTCTGTAATATAGAGATTCATATTCCTCAATATTTGCTTAGGTGCAAACATTCTTTTAATCTTGTTATCCAAGTAAATGGTAATTTCCTCAACAACAGAGACCACCTTCAACTTCGCCTAGGTAGTACTGGGCTCATATCACGTGTGGGTGATTAATATTTTTGGCCATAGCATGAGGTTGTTTTTTTGTCCATCTGTTATACTTGGGTGCATATACAAGCTTCTTTTTAAAAAAAAAAATCCAGACATCAAATTAGCATTAATTATTCATAGCTCATTGTAAAGGCCTTGCAGGCTGAATGCGCATCATGCTTATAGTCTCCTGGTGTGGAATTTAGCCTGGAAAGATTCCTTCCAAGTGCCTTTATTCACCATTAACCCTTATGAAACTAAATCACAACAATGGCCATGAACCTGGACCCAGCTTGAAGACTCTCAGGCTCACCAGGTTTCGTGCTGTAGAAATGCCTTTTTTAAGCAACATGGCATCAATATTGAATGTACATTCTTTAAGCAATTACTCGGGCTTCAAGGTAAAGACAGAACTACAAACAGCTATTCTGAGATGCTGTAAGTATATGGTGTCACCTCTATGGGCTTTTACAAACTCCCAAACAAGACAGCTGAGAGGTAAGAATTATTGCCTTCATTTTATAAGTGAAAAACACAAGCCCAGAGAAGTTTATCAGCTTTTGTTCCAAAACTAAGAAACCAGTGCTAAAATCAAGAAGAAAATCTTGCTCTTCTCCTTTAAGGGCAGTGAGACATGTCCACCCTATTACATTCTCAAATCAAAGCCATTTTCTGTCCTTGAGTAACTATTAAGACTAGGAGACACAGAATAGTAAAAAATAGACTTTGTAAAGAGGGCACTTGTATCAGTGGGTGTGGGCCCTTCTGATGGTGGAAAATCTATTTTGTGTATTCATAGTATAAAAGGGATCTTAGATATGACTTTACAGGTCAGATTGTTCTCTTTTCTGATGTGCAAAATGCCACTAAGAGGTAACAAAGCTATGTAACTGAACCGGGCTTTAGAGCAGGCAATGACTGTTAGTAGGGTTAACAAATAACATAACATGGCTGGGAGTGGTGGCTCATGGCTGCAATCCTAGCCGTCTGAGAGTCCAAGGTGGGAGGATAGCTTGAGGTCAGGAGTCGGAGACTGGCCTGAGTAAGAGTGAGACTCCATCTCTACTGAAAACAGACAAAATTAGCCAGGTGCAGTGGCATGCACCTGTAGTCCCAGCTACTTAGGGGCTGAGGCAGGAGGATTGCTAGAGCCCAGGAGTTTGAGGTTGCAGGGAGCTGTGATGATGCTACTACACTCTAGCCTGGCCAACAGAGAATGACCCTGTCTCAAAAAAAAAAAAAAAAGACATGTCACATTAGGGTTAAAATGACAGCAGGTCCCCTATCAAAAAAACAGAAAATTTCAGTTCTTTTAGGGAAGAGTAGAAGGTCCCTGAATGGCCACCCAGGGTCCCTTCCAGGCCCTGACAGCCCAGAATCAACAAAAATCGGATGATCCACTGGCTTGTGCTCTCCCTGACAACACAAAATCTACAAAACTAAAAGTGAGGCAGAACTCACTTTTCACATTAACTGCACTTCAGTCAAATGTGGTCTTTTTCTTCTTCTGTATAATGGTTACTAGCTGTCTGCCAAAAGTAAGTTACATATCTGAATTCAGTCAAAAGCTTTTCGGTTCTACTTTTCAAAACGGAGGTTTAATCTCCTGACTAGTCTACTGGTGATTTCTAATGACACATGTTGCCCTCCAGATCCCCAAAGGTGGCCCCTTGACTGAATCCAAACTTCACAGAATGAAGATCTGTTCTGCAAAATTTGGATTCGGTCAAAAGGCCACACTCAAGGATCCAGAAGGTCACGTGTGGCCTCAAGGCTGCAGGTTCCCCACCCTCCTTCTGTAAAGAGCTACCCTTAATGTTTAACAAATAAAAGTAACATTTTAAAATCTAAATACAGGAAGCCTAAGAAAGTAATTTACAAAGAAATAAGGAAGCCTAAGAAAGTAATTTACAAAGAAATACAAATAATATATAAATATTCAGATAAATATTCATCTTCACTAGTAATCCAGCAAATTATGCCAAATCGCATTGGTTCTTAATTTCATTTTAATGCAAGATGAGAATTAAATGAATAAATCCTAAATGTGCTTTCATGCATTTGGGGTTTGGAATAACTTTAGAAAGTACTGATATAAACTGAAACTGATATAAAAATCAAAATTATACTTGGATATGAACAAAGATAAAGTCCACAGAGTTTATTCAGCACCTTAAAAAGCTATTCCATGATAGATGTACACACATAAATATACATATGTAAATGTATACATGTAATATTAAAGATTCTCTCCATTCATATTATTGTTCAAACTTGAAAGAAAAATTTCTGTCATTATTGGAGAACTTTGAGAAAGACTGAATTGGAAACGTTAAATGGTTATAAAGGCTTCATGAAGAGTTATTTTAAACCTTAACCAAACAAAAATCTACGTATTTTAAGCCCCATTAACACACAGGTGCTAGTTAAAATGAGAAGTGGCCAAGCCATAAGGAATAAAAAGTCCAGGTTTGGGGACAAAGAAGTAATTTAAAAGGAAAAAACAAAGGTTCCTAGAAAGGTAATCTTAATTGCTGTGGTCAAATCTTGCTAAGGTTTAATGGTTTTATTAAATTGTCAGAAAGAAAAAAAATAAAGAAAAAAAGAAAAAGAAGAAAAGGAAAAAAGTCTCTATGCAGATTTCCAATAATACTTCAGGACATGACTGAAATTAACTCTAGCATAAATTATTCATGTGACTATTTTATCATATGGATTCGTATTCCTATTAAATAACTGTGAATAATCGTGCCCAATTTCACTGCTCAAAATATTCAAAATGACCAATGGAATGTATTTAGCAATTTAGATATTTGGTAATTTGGGTTTTGGGTTACATATTTTCCTAATTCATAGAATTCCTTTGTAGGAAAAACTATATAGCAGTTTTTTCATATCTGATAATATTCTTAGAGAACAGGCACGTTTCCAGCAAACGATGATTCCAGATGTCCCTCAAAACAAACAGGTATTGAACAATGTCTACATTAAACGTGAGTGGCATCTGCAAAGTTCTGAAACTTGTGTAAAGTATCTCATGCCCAGAAATCCTTTATAATTAGTGCATAGTTGCCATCCCTGATAGAGCATAAAGGAATGTAACTGTGGGATAGAAAACTTAATGGGGGCCAACTCAACAGAGAAATTTTGTATCTTTAGAAAACTTCAAATGAAATCTAATAAAAGATAATCAAAATCACATAGATTAAACAAAATATCTCAGTTTACTGAATGTGCTAATACTTTTATACTATACAGCATAGAACAAATGATTATCACACATATTTCTTAGCAAGTTTTTTTTCTCTGTTATACTAAATTTAGTGTAGGTTATTCAGCTAGAATAACTGGAAAGAAAAGAGCTAACTTGGAAAGAATTTTTAGACAAACTGTATTTTCTTGATTTTAAAATGGTATTTTTGTGTCCTATTAGCACAGACATTTATAACCTTATTATTTTTACAGGCTCTGGTTTAATTTTAGGTTCTGCAATTATTGTTATTTTTTAAGCCTTTCCTAGGAAGACACCAATAACAATATCATGTTGTCTTTAAGTTCTAAACCAAATCCAAAGACCCAAATAGCCAGTCATTGTGTACTAAATCTTTAAGCATTTTAAATATTAGACTCTCATGTCTGTAGTTCATTAAATTCAACTTTTTTTTTAAGGTTAAACTTTTATTCTTAAAAAATTTTTTTCCTTAAAAAAGAGATTACGAAATTTTTAAAAACTAAGAGAGGTTACCTTTGGGTACAGGGAAATTGAACATTTCACCCTACATTTTTTTCAAATTTCTATCATATATATTAAAATTGGAAAATACAGAATATTTTTTAAACCCACTCTTCCCCCTTCATTGTTCGTAAATCAAATTTTATGTAAATTCAACTTTTCTGAAGTGACAAACAGCAATAAAATCTTAATTTGCAGCAACACAGGACATCAACTCATCCTGATTTACACAGAAAAGAATCAGACACACAAAAAACTCAGTGGACAGGCTGTCAGAATGACTCTTAAGGCAACAAGTGCTTGTCTGCAGCTGCAAAAAGCATTTTCATTTTCCTCTGAGTTTCTTTGGGCTCTTCTCTCTCCCCGGGGCTCCTAAATTGATCTCAGTAAGATACAATTTAAAACTAGAGTTACAGTGTTACTAGATTAAATCACTGCATTTAAGTTAGAACACTATGACTGGCAACATTTCTGGCAAGATAAGAAAACTTTACAAAGCGAAGCAACTGAGTTTAGCAGGAGCTCAGTAACAGTTCAGTGCATTCCTATTTTCTTTAAACCACACCTGCATCTGGCTGCCTCCCTCCCGGTCACGCTTACCCCAGGAATAAAGCATTTGGTCTGAGGAGATACGAGGCGTCTGTCAAGCATGCTAGACCAGTTGCAAGTGGACTCAGCACTCCACCACGAATACTTTCCACAGGAGCGAGACCTCAGCCAAGTCTTGCTTTGCTGAACGCATAGCAACTGCTTTCCTTTTCCCTGCTGGCGTGGGGTGTGTATAGCCTTAGCCAGTGGGGCTTTCTGAAGTTCCTCAAATTACAACAGCTCTCTCTGTTCCAGAACCACGTATAGGGGCAGCAGAGGAGCCCATCAATGTCAATTAACAAAGGCAAGTGGGAGGGTCTTTTTCTGCTTTGAATGACGTCAGCTGGCTTGGAAGAGCGACGCCTGCAAACTTGTCAAAGCAAAGTAACACTTCATCAGTATCAGATGCATGCCTCCGGGCAGCTCTGGCCACAGCTGAGCTTAAAGAGACTTTCTTCAGTACAGAACACCAGCGCAGAACCTGCTGCTTTAAGGCCACACGTGGCCTTGTAGGTCCTTAAGTGCAGCCTTTTGACTGAATCCAAATTTTACAGAACAACCCCTTTTATTTTTATTATTAACAGTGCATTTTGGTTCATCTTTTATATTTATTCTATTTTTAAAAATGAATGTATTTAAAACACCAAAGAAAAAAATTAGTTGCAATGAAATACTCATCCCAGATTGACCGGCACAATTAGAACATTATTAGTAAGCCATAAAGGCTAAATTGATGGCTGCTAGGCTCATGATTTGGTTCTAACTTCCCCACCTGACTGGTACCACTACCACACGAAGCTGGTTGGCGAGAGTTTAGGGGGGTCGAATAAGCCAGTCTGTTATCAGCTTTTGACAATGGTGTATTGTGTTTCTGCTTGAAGTGGACTTTCTGAATCGTTGTATAGCTTGACGGTATTTTTTAATTCTGTTTGCTTCAGTCCATCATGTCAAAGAAGACTAAGAGGATTCTGAAGGAAGAAAACAGATTTTTTAATGAGGATTGGGAATTGCAATATTATCTTGTTTCTGCTAAAGACAGGATGATTTGCTTGCTTTGTGATCCTGCAATATCAACATTAAAGAAATTCAATGCTCACCAGCATTATAATACTCACAAGGACCACAAATATTTTAAATTAGTGGGAGAGGCACAAAAGATTGTGTTACAGAAACTAAAAGATGAAAAGCAAAAGGAAAGACAATTCTTTCAAGCAGCAATAAGACCTGGAAATAATGCCACTGAAGCAAATTACAAAGTAGCTTATATACTGGGGGGGAGGGAAGGGAAGCCATTCAGTGATGTAGACATTGGGAAGAATTAGGATGCTAAAGTTGTAGGCTGCTTAGACCTCGATAACATTTCAAAGTACAAACAACTGCTTCTTTCAAGGAGACCCATAACTGATCAGCAGCATGAATTAGCCTTCATCTTAACAGAACAACTTCATGCAATACTTCAAAAGGAAAATATTGTTATATATTATTCAATCACTTTGGATGGATCAACTGATACTACTGACTCGGCACAGGTCTTATACTTCATTCAGATCATAACAGAAGATTTTCTTTGCTATGAAGAATCACTCGCTTTGAGCATTCTTGTGAATAGCACACGGGAAATAGATACCTTCAACAACTTTTGAGATAAATGCCATGAAGTTGGAATGAATTTGGTATCTTTAGTGAGCATATGTACAGACAGTGCACCTTCCATGACAGGAAAACATGAAGGGTTTATTGCACAGATAAAGTATTAACAGATCCAGATGGTCAATACTTACTAAGGGTTAGGATATTTTGCATCTCCATGAGAACAGACAGTTTGCAGAAAACTGACAGAAATGCAAATGAATTTGTCCAGTAGAAATGAATTTGTCTAGTAGAAATGCAAATATCTGCTGTCTTATATGAAAGATAACCCCTTAAATTGTTTTATTGGCCTGTGGAGTATTAACCAGTTCTGTGTCTAACTTAACAATCTTAGCCTAGCATTCTTTTTTCAATGACTATAAATACATCATCTCTCTCATAATCTTTTAAACTGGTTTTACCACCCTGCTGGTTCCTTCAATGGATTTAAAACAAATCTTTGGCACATACTCATTCTATATTTGTTTCAAAGAAATGTTCTAAAATTTTGAAACAATTATACACAGACACCAGTTTTAAACTTGAAACATGGTTTCTTCCTCTTCTGACAATGGCATATATGATTAACTTTCCAAGCCCAGCCTTCTTAAATTTATAATCCTGCTAAAATATATTTACAGTGGAAAAATGTTAGTAACTAATGATTTCAGGTTTGAAGGGTGAAGATGAATATTCTGAATGAACACATGGGAATTTCAATGTCTTTCCAAACTCTTATAAACTCTCCAATATTAAACGAGAGAGAAACAGAGACACACACATACACACAGAGAAAAAGAAAGAGTCTGTAGTTACAGGTGAAACGTTCTTTTCACATTAATTAGCAATTTTTTTTGCACTCAAATGGGACTGAGAGATATTTTGTTGAGGTCCCTGGAGAGAGTACAAAGTTAAAAATCAAAGAAGAGAAATTAAGGAAGAAGTGCATATATCCATAGATTACCAGGAATGAAAACCAGGAAAGGGAATCATTAAGGTACATGCAGGACAGGAAGTGACAGATTCTGTTTTTAATTATTTTATTTTACCTTATCTTATTATTTTAGAGACATGGCTCACTCTGTCACCTCACTGGAGTGCAGAGGCACAGTCGCAGCTCACTGCAGTCTCGAACTCCTGGGCATAAATGATCCTCCCACCTCAGCCTCCAAAAGCACTGGGACTACAGGTGTGAGTCACTGTGCCTGGCCAAGTGACAGATTTTAAATGACAAATAGCTTGTCATGCCAGAAATAGGAAGAAATAAGA
>CAUYMX010015147.1:0-10308 GCA_963573855.1 Lepilemur septentrionalis
GGCACTCTAGCCTGGGCAACAGAGTGAGACTCTGTCTCAAAAAAAAAGAAGAAGCTACTTAGTTTCCATCCAGCCCAAACCCACTCCTCCCCCAGTCTGTCTCAGGGGCCACATCTGGGACAATTTAAGCATGAAAATAAACAATGGTAGTAACAAATTACAAACACCGAACAAAGTAGGAATCATTGTGTCCACTGATGAAAGTAAGTAAATAAATAACGGGCTAGAAGGGAAAGTGTTTCCTTACAGAGGAAAGTCAACTAATAAATGGAGAAAAATATGACACAGCCACCATGTACAATCATTATCTGAACAGAGGCTCAGGCAGGAGTGGTCACAGGATGCTAACACTAGTGGGTGGGCTTTGAGGAGTAACAGGATGGTTACATAGTCTCAAATTAGCTCTGCACAAGATACTTATTAATTACAAAGGGAAAAAATAGTAATGGAACAGCCCAGCAACCTGGAAGATGCCACTTCGTCCAAGAATGAAAGTTAACATTACTAGCAATGGGACAAACGACACCATGAACTTCCCCGTATGATACGCTGAGGAGAAAAAGCATCTCTACTGTGGCATTCTTACCGAAAGTGCATACCCTGAATCTTGGTATGAGGAAACATCAGGACAAACCCCAAATTAAGGACATCTTGCAATATAACTGGCTTGTACTCTTAAAAGAAAATGCTAGTGTGATGAAGTGTGCATGAATGAGCCTGCACACACGCGGCCGAGGAGTTGTACATCAACTAAGACTGAAAAGACCTCACAGTTGGACGCAATGGACGATCCTGGATTTTCTTTTGAAAAATGACATTATTGGGACTGCTGGTGGAATGTGGATAAGGTTGTAGAGTAGATAATAGTATCGTATTTATGTTCATTTCCTGATTTTGATCGGCAACTAACTCGAGATGGCTCTTGCAGAGCTGTGTGTCCACTCGGGTACGTTGAGAGAGGGACAGAGGGACAGACTCTGTGGGACATGTGCACTTTTGGGGAATTTGGGTGAAGGGCACGTGAGAATTCTTTGCATTGTTCTTGCAACTTTTCTCTAAATCTAAAATTATGCAAAAAAGCAAAGTCAGAATAAAAAAAAGAAAAACTCCTCATTAGCTTCATTCCTCTCACACCTGCACCGGCCTGTCCAGGCATTCCTTCCTTCCAGCAGTGACTTTTCCTAAAGCCCGTGATGGCCCACAGGCCAGGGAGGCGCTGGAGGGGAATGTGGGGATGAACGAGCTCCCCCTGCACTCTTTGGGGGTCTGGGGAGCATGAGAAAGGCACACACCCCTCTCTACCCTGCACACATAGTTGGGCCTTGGTGGTCCCTTGTGAGTTTGTAGCGAGGCTGGTTTCTTCAGAAGCAGAAAAAGATGTTAATGTCAATAAATTTTCTTTAGAAAAGAGCTTACATATATCAAAGTGCCCTTTGCATGAAGCACTGACACGTGAGCCATCTTATCTAATTCTCACAACCATCTTCTGAAATAGGCACTTATTTAATTCTACGAAGATACAATTTATTTCTAGGAAGAGAAACAGGCTCAGAAGGATAAATTTACCTGCCCCACAACAAATGACAAGTAACTGTACGTCGGGACGCTGAGCTCTGCGCTCTGAGCCTCTATGTAGTCACACAACTCTGGAGTTGGGAGGGGCGGGGCCGTAGGCTGATGAGCAACTTTCCAGGAAGGCGGTGGTCAGTTTTGCCCGCCTGGCCCCAGGTGTCCGGTGGGCGTGTCCACAGCTCGGGGCTCGGTGAGGCCTTCCTCCAAGTAACCACTAGAGGGCGCCGCCGGCCCAGTTCAGAAGTACTTCTTGCCCTTGAATTTAGGTGAGGTCAGGGGAGAAACTGCTAAAAACCTAAAGAAGCTTAAGCTTCAGGGCTTCTCACCTATGCAGACCCCCTTGTACCTTTGTACCCAACTTTGCATGTGTAATTTTGTATCATTTTTCCATAAGAAGGCTTCCTGAATAAGCTTCAGACTCCCAAGATCTGTAGTCACCCCTGCTTATGTGAATACTTTAGTAACTCAGGTGGGAGCCGGGACAGTGTGGTCTTGGGCAGCATGGAGTGTAGATTTCCAAGGGATCTGCACCCCGTGGCTGTGGACGCCCAGAGAGCCCGGGCTCCACCCTGCTTGACCTCGACTCTCTGCTGTGTAGAACATGGTGAGCTGTTTGGAGACGTTGAACAGAGTAAGGGAGGTAAACGAACCCCCAGTGCTTTGGTCTTCTCTTTGGGTCTCAGTTTCCCAACTCTAACGTGGGGGTTGGCGTTGGACTAGAGGTCATCTCAAAGGTCCCTTTCCAGCAGATGCTTACTCTGAGATGCCCTCCCTGTGCTCTTGCCCCTCCTCAACTCTGCCAGCTGCCGTTTCATTGGTTTTATTTCTCTGTTTCTGTTCTTCCCTCCAGCCCCTGCCTTAGCATGGCTACAACCTCCTTGGCTCTGCTAACACCCTTGGGGGAGGCCCTGAGCTCTCAGGGGGTGTGGTTTTCTGGGTTTCTGTGTCTGAGGGACCAAGCATAGCATTGCGGGAACACAGTGGGCAGGGGAGAGGGTGTGGGGTCAGCTCCAGGAAGGGATCGGCTGTCTCCATTAGCTTCGCTCCTTCTCCTGCCCTGCAACCTGGCTTCCCAGGCCACATCAGCCCGGGAACAGTTAAGGACTGAGATGACAGCCCTCTGACTCCTTGGACGCCACTTCTGATTGTCCTTCCACTGCTCCAATGGCTCCTTTGAGCTCTGCTTCCTGAGTCTGCCCCATCAATGTTGGGGTTCTGCAGGGTCCCACTTTCCCTCCTCTGCCCTCCTTGCCCTGTGAACTCCCGCCGGCAACCTCCGCCACTGCCCGGGGTCTGTCATGGACATCCTGAGAGCTCGCACATCTCTGCAGCCACCTGCCCTCTCTGAGCTCCGGAACTACCTTGCCATCACATGCCACTGGCATCTCCAGCTCAGGCATCCGACATTTCTGTCAGCTCTATTGAGGTATAATTTATATAAAAATCCATCATTTAAAAAATTTTTTTTAATTATTTTTTTTATTTCAGGAAAATATGAGAGTACAAACCTTTTGGTTACATTTTATATCTTTGCGTCTCCCTAGCAAGGGTTAGAGGTATTCCCCTCCCCTCCACAGTGCTCACTGCATCCCTCAGATGGGGGTCTCCCCCCCAACCCCCGAATCCCTAGTGAACGCCACCGCCATTTGAGCACCATAGTGTTAATCAGTCAGTACCAATTTGATGGCGAGTACATGTGGAGCCCATTCTTCCGGTCTCGTGTCGCCTCACTTTGGATAATGGGCTCAAGCTCAATCCATCATTTAAAATTTTGACAGACGCATAGAGTAGTGTAGCCACCACCACGATCATGGTGTAGAACGTTTCTATTATCTCACTAAATGTCCTCATGTCCCCTGGCCTCCCCCATCTCTGGTCCTTGGCAATTACTGATCTCTTTGGCACTGTTTTGTTTTTTCTAGAATTCTGTATAAATGGAATCTTCCAGAATGTAGTCTTTTTTGTCCGCCTCCTTTCACTTAGCACAGTGTTTTTGTGATGCATCCAGGTTCTGTCATGCATCTGTTGATCATTTCCTCTCGAGTAGTATTCTACTGTATGGATGTATTGTGATTTGTTTATCTGCCAGTTGATGAACAAGGCATCTGAAATGAAACTTGCCTGAGTTTGAATTCGGGTTCTTCTATGCATTGCCCATATAATCCTGAGACCCTGTGTGGCTTCTCTAAGCCTCGGGCTTCCCAGCTACAACAGGGACAGTGATGATTGTCGAGAGGATTAACTAAGCTCACTGAGGAGAAACACCTGGTCTGTGTCCCGGTGCTAAATAGCTAGTTGGCATCGAGGCTGTGCTGAGCCATCTGAACCAGGTCTTATCTCCCTAACAGTGTTGCAGGCAGGTCCTAGAGCTTTCTGGTCGTTTGTAACTCAGGGCTCCAATCCCATAGTCCATGTAGTGCTCTTCTCTCCCTCTCTCCAGCTCAGGCTTGCCCACCGTCTGGGGACCTGCGAGGAGAACGGGGAAGGTTGGGCACAAATGGCAAGATGCTGGCCCCTCATGCACCCTGGCTGTGCTACAGGGGGTTCCACTGCTTTGCCCTCCCCACCCCAACACTGTGCCGCTCTCTAAGTCTTGTCTCCCCTGTTCGGTTACACTCAGAGGGCAGATCAGGATGCCTGCTGCACGGACACAGGTCCGGGGCCTGTCCTTTCAGGCAGCCCTAGAAGACGCTGGGGGAACCTCCCACCCACAGTCCTTGGCCCTGCTAATGTGCTCACTGGCTGTCCTTGGATCCTGTCTCAAGGTCTCCTGGGGGAGCCCAGACCTTGACACAGCCCTGATCTTTGGAAGTGGTTTTCTTGAAGTTGGCTTGGGTAGGGGCTGGAGCTGAGCAGCAGGCAAGGAGAAGCCACAGTCCTGTCCCCACAGGTCAGACTCCCTTCTCCAGTGAGTCTGCTGGGCTTCCTCTGGGCCTCCTGCCAGTCTAGGCTGAAAGAGGATCGGAAAGGGGTCATGGCCCAGGAACAGAGGGGCTTCTGTCCTTTCTCAGCTCATCCTGCATGGCTGCAGCACAGCACTGTTTAGAATGTGAGAATATTTAGGGCCCATTGTCCCCAGCTTGGGGTTTTTTGTACAATTTGGGGACAATAGGAAAAGCCTCATTTGTTAGTACCATACCTAGCACTTAGGTATTAGTTTGCTCGGGCTGCCGTAACAATATACTGTACACTGGGTGACTTAGACAGCAGACATTTATTTTTCCCCAGTTCTGGAGACTGGAAGTCTGAGGTCAAGGTGCCAGCATGGTCGGGCATGGTGGGGACACTTTTCCAGGCTTGCAGACAGCCGCCTTCTCGCTGTGTCCTCACATGGCAGAGAGAGTGCTCCAGGGTCTCTTCCTCTTCTTACAAAGGCACTAATCCCAGATGAAGACCCCACCCCTGTGACCTCTTTAGGCCAGTTGTCTCCCAAAGGCCCCATCTCCAAATACCATTGCCTTGGAAGTTAGGGCTTCAACACATGAATTTGGGTGGAGACACAATTCAGTCCAAAGCAACTTACGAAAATGATGATGATTTACCTCTGACTTTACCACACTAAACTTTGTTTCTGTTCCTGTGTTCCTTATTTGGGAAAGATACTCACACTGATCCCCTCCTCCACTCATGTCTAATCAGGAGTGAAGTCTTGTCAGTTCAACCTCCTGTTTCACCCACGCCATCTGCCATCTCCTCTGTCCCCCAGCTTGCTTGGGCCAGGCCCTCATCATTCACATCAGCTAGGACTGAGTAGCAGAAGACTCTGCTGCAGTGGCTTAAAGAGGTAAAGGGTATATTTAGCACGTGCATAGGGAAGTGTGGGCAAGCAGTGCACAGCTGGAACAGGTGCCCAAGAATGTCTTCAGGGACCCTGGCTCCTTCTACTTTTTTATTCCACTGTCCTCCATGTTGGCATTGGTTCTCATGGTCACAATATAGCTGCTGCTTCTCCAGGCATTGTTTCCACATCCCAGGCCATAAGTCCTAATGGAGAGCCCTTGTCTTTTTATTTGGGAAGGAGACTCCTCTCCAGGGTCTTCCACCTGCCTCTCATGGGCCAGAGCCATGTCACATGCCCCCCTCTCTGTGGAGAAGTCTGTGTAGGTGAGGGACTTTCCAGCCTCTATAGCAGAGGGAGGAAGGAGGGTGCAGAGGGCTTTGGGTAGTCAATTCTTGGGGTCAGCTACATCATCTCTTACCACAGCAGCCTCCTAACTGGACTGTCTGCCTCCATTCTCACCAGGGCATTCTTGTGGACAGCAGGTCTGCCTGAGGGGCAGTAAGAAACCATCATACCTAGCAAGCCAACAGTGACACAAATGGTGACAATGACAGCAGTGGTGACTGGTAGTTTATTAGGTGTGTAACTTTTTCTGGAGCATGCAGGGCCTGTGAGGTGTAATCATAAAACCCTGGTTACTATTTGGTTGTGGAGATAAGGTACGGGGGTGTGGAGGGAAGAAGGAAAAGAGGTCAGAAAGTTCTTACGTGCCTGTTAATGTCACCATACAGTGTCATGATCTTTGGCATGGCTCGAGATTGGAGCTGACTCTTTCTCTGCCAGGCACTTGGTGGGTTCTCTGCAGACTCCCCTCTGCCCTCAGTCCCACCTTCTTCCCCTGGGTCCTGCTGCCCCACCAGCTCCCGGATAGCCGCTTCCCACTCACACAGACTCACAGACCCTCTCCTTTGGCGGAGGTCCCCTGGCTGCAGACTCTGTCCTTTTGTAGGAGCAGACCCTGAGCCGAAGTTTCAGGGACACGTGGTCTAGGAAGGAGGTGCTCCAAAGGGAACGGGAGGGGCCAGGCAAGGTGAGGCTTTAGGTGAAGCCCGGCATCTGTGGATGCTATGGGTGGCTCTGGCGCATGTGTTAGACCTCAGAGTTTGTCCAAGTCGGCAAGGCTTTCATGTTTTCCTATTGCTGAGCTTTCGTATTTTTGTGCCACACGGTCCTTGTTGACTCACGCCTGCCCCCAGGGGCCGTGGAGCTGCCAAGCAACTCCAATCGCCCAAGGGCAGGCGTCCAGAGAGACTTCGCAGGTGCAGCCTTTACAAGCGAAGCACCTGGAAGCTGGGGGATGGGCACGCGGGACCAGGTAGGCGTCATTAAGGGAATGTGAATAGAGCAGACAGTGTCCCCAACGCCATCCTTACTGGGCCCGGGAGCTGTTTATTTTATTGTCCAAACTGGTTTTTCCAGAGATCAGCTTTCCCTGTTTATCAGATCCTAGCATTCCACATCTTAAATTCCTTCTGAGAGGCTGAGGCCTGTTGCAGTGGGAGGAAGGGTATTTGGAGAGTGTCTCTGTGCCTGAGGCCACCACTGTCCGCCCACGTCACCCTCCATTCTTCCAACATCCATCACAGCTCATCACCGTGGCGTAAACTCTGACATACACTTTGTGTATTTCCATAATGTTGTCAGCCGCCCGTATAGCATCCCGTATAGCATCGGGAATATATTTGCCCGTTTTAGAGTGCTGGTAACTCAATTTATAGCAATTTATTCCACAAAAGCAGACAGTAACTCAACTGGTGAGAGGAGGAAAAAAAAAAAAGACCCTACCAACCCACCGCTGTTTCTCAGCGCTGGAAATCAAAATGGTAATGCACAGAATGGATTTCTGCAAGTAATAGGCTCTGTCGGCAGACATGTGGGCCGAGTTAAATGCCTTTTAAGTAAATCTCAGCGTGAGTTATCTGTTCACTCAGACGTGCACGCACGGAGTCTGGGCGGCCGTGTGGACAGACGGCACACGCTGTAGCTTTCCTCATCCCACACTGAGATTCTTTGTGAATACCACAGTTAAGAGGCTGTGTGTTTTCTGATTGCTGTGACAGGTGGCTACCAGGGTGAGGCTAAGGCATTCATTCATTCATTCCCCAAGTCTTTGTGAGGCCCAGGACATGCGAGGTATTATGCCAGGCAGGGAAAGTGCAGAGATGGAGAGGTAATTGGATGAGGCCCCTGCCCTGTGGAGCTGAGGGTCCCGTGCAGAGAGAGGGCGACAGACAGATCGGGTGACTGCGTGTTACCAGGCTGTGGGAGCAGGCGAGGTCGTGGGCTCTGGGGTCAGACTGCCAGTGTGTGAGTCCTGCCACTTATTGGGCAAGATGTTTAACCTCAGTTTCCTCATCTATAAAATGGGGCTAGAAATACTGTCTGCCTAGAAGTGGATGCAGGGATTCAATGACAAAGTGACTATGACGCGCATGGCAGAGTACCCGATTACAGTAAGTGCTAAATAAAAGTGAGTTGTTGCTACCGTTATTCCTGACACCCACCCAGGGCTCCATGCGAGGAGGGTCAGGGATGTTTTGATGGAACCGGTGATGTTTGTTCAGAGATTCGAATGGTGTTGGTGCCTCTAAGTCAGGAAAGGGACTTGCGTGCAGAGGGAGGGGGATGAGCCCAGGCAGCAGAGCACACTGGGAAGGGCTCTGGAGGTGGCGTTAGTCTGCTTGGGCTCACAAAATGCCATAGCCTAGGGGCTTAAACAACAGACAGCTGTTCCCTCACAGCTCTGGAGGCTGGGAGTCCATAGTTAGGGTTCCAGGAGATTCAGGGTTTGGGGAGGGCTCTCCACCTGGCTTGCAGGCAGCCGCCTTCTTGCCGTCCTCACGTGGCCTTTCCTCTGCACACGAGCGAAGGGCGATTGAGATCTTGGTGTCTCTTCCTCTTATTATAAGGATGTGAATCCTATCAGATTGGCCCCCCCGACCTCATTTAACCCTAAATCCCCCCCTAAAGATCCCATCTCCAAATACATCGTGGGTTAGTGCTTCAACATGTGAATTTTGGGGGAACACAGACATTCAGTCCATGATGGAGTTCTTGGAAAACTAGTTCTATGGCTCACATTTCCCTATTTAGTAGCTGTGTGATCTTGAGAGGTATAAAATTAGGTCAATAATGGCTAACTCTTGGGATTTTTGTATGGATTAACTCGGGGAATGTGTTGTGCCAGAGTGACAGAATGTTGAAGGCTGTGGCTACTTAGGGAAATACTGGAGCAGAATGTGGCTTGTGGCAGCAGGAGGGACAACGTGAGTCCAGGAGCATTTTTGGTCCTGTGAGTGGAAAGGTTGCCCGACTCAGTGATCCATGGAGTCTTTGCAGAAGTCATTGCTCCGGTGTGTGCAGAAATTCTAACTTCTGTGCTGAATCTGTCCAGGAATTCCACTGCTGATTAGGACGACCCGTGCTGCAAGAGCTGTTGGGGCCTTTTGCATCCAAAGGTGCTATGTGTGCCACCAGCCGACTGAACCTAGACACAGCCAATCTTTTTATCAGTCTTTTCTAAAGTCGGTACACTCTGCCCCTTTTCTCAGCAACAGTATGAATGAAGCATAAAAAGGAAAACTGGACAAGCCAATAAGGTCAGACAAGCCGACTGTAGATCCATGGACCTCAGGAATCACCTTTGGCAGCTGGGGTTGGCAGCATGGTGGAAGTCATGCAGGGTCATCTTGCAGAAGACTGTTGTCTCCAAGATATTGCTAATTAACGAATGTTATGGTCCCTCACGGTGTTGAAAAAATTGTAACCCATATAAATAGTAGCCCACCTTGTGTGCAGGCTCAACGCAGAGCTCATGCTACAGAGAACATCAGTTCAGAATCCAAAAGTAATTTAAAAAACAATTTAATTTTTTATTGCAGTCCTTTTAAGAATAATGCAGGGAATTTACATAAAAAGGCATAGGAAAAACTCCTTTATCCGTGTTTCTTGTACTCTTAGTATCTCCCCCATACAGAGTGTTCCCCACTCCATACTCCTAGCTGAAATTACTCTCTTGCTTTTTTTCCTTCCTCCCGTGTAGTTAAATTACTTATTTATCCATTCAAATTTTTATTGCATCTCTCCTATGTGCCAAGATCTGTGAATATAAAAGTGGCAGACCAGAGACATGGTTCTTGCTTCCTCAAGTTTATATTCTTTGATTGTGAGTATTTAGTATCTTTTATATTCTCCTCTGAAGACTCCTAGAAGCCACTAGTCCTCTGTGAAATTGAAAACTTGGAAAGGATCGCTGGGACAAGAAAAATAGATCTTATATTTGGAAGGGTAGTCAGCAAACTCTTGGGAAGTCAGCAGTATGAACAAGGAAAGGGAGCCTAGGAGTTTTGACCCTCCGATCTCCCTGCTTTCCCTGGCCTTAATTCCTGTCCTCTCAGACTGGGCTCTAGAGCCTGCAGCCTGACCGGTTGGCACCAGGGAACGGGGCTGCCAATTGCAGAGCAGCGCAAGGGGCAGGGGATTACGGCCTGTTGCTTCTTCTTATGTCACCCGGGGTATTTCTATGGAAGTCATAAACTGACACGTGTCACAGCTATGGTTCATCTGGTTCAATGCGTCCCCCTTTACAGGTGAGGAAACTGAGGCCCAAACCAGGAACATAGATCTAGATGGTAGAAGAGCTTGATTGTCTGACTCTTGGGTCAGTGCTCCTTGCACTACCTTGCACTATTAGCTGGCTATCTTATCATACTCTCCCAACTTTTTCTCCCTTGGTAACTAACTTAGAGTATAGGCCAGGCGCGGTGGCTCACGCCTGTAATCCTAGCACTCTGGGAGGCAGAGGCGGGAGGATTGCTCAAGGTCAGGAGTTCGAAACCAGCCTGAGCAAGAGTGAGACCCTGTCTCTACTAAAAATAGAAACAAATTAATTGGCCAACTAAAAATATATAGAAAGCATTAGCTGGGCGTGGTGGCACATACCTGTAGTCCCAGCT
>CAUYMX010015151.1:0-11037 GCA_963573855.1 Lepilemur septentrionalis
CTCAAGGTCAGGAGTTCGAAACTAGCCTGAGCAAGAGCGAGACCTCGTCTCTACTATAAATAGGAAGAAATTAATTGGCCAACTAAAAATATATAGAAAAAATTAGCCGGGCATGGTGGCACATGCCTGTAGTCCCAGCTATTCGGGAGGCTGAGGCAGTAGGATCACTTGAGCCCAGAAGTTTGAGGTTGCTGTGAGCTAGGCTGATGCCACGGCACTCACTCTAGCCCAGGGAAGCAGAATGAGACTCTGTCTCAAAAAAAAAAAAAAAAAACCATTCACATAGGATTTCCGGACAGCCAGGAAGAAAGAATATATGAAATTTTAAATGATCTCTGCTGCAAGTAACCCAGACATTTTATATTTGTAGGTAGTATTAATTGGGAACTTAGCAACTTTTGAACTACCTGCCTCTAATAAGCTTCTCTTAGTAAGCTTCCCCGCAAGGAAAATCACTGCTTAAAGGCAGATAGATGTGCCTAGACATGAGTTTATTGACCAGTGATCAATTAACCATAGGAAAACGTATAAAATATATTTGTAATCGTTATATCTTTCCAAATGATTGACATTTTATTATTATAAAATATCCTTTTGTCTCAATAAACAATTTTGTGTTAAAGTCTATTTGATACCATCTTAGTATTAAACATGGCATCACTATTTTAGAGAGCTCAAGTCACATGGAAGCCTAACTATGTTTGTGATAAGAAATTCCTAAAGCATTTTATCTCATCTCTGATATATAATCCACATTATGGTAGCCAAAGCTGAATCACTGTAAAATCAGAAAAGCACATAAAAGAAAACAAATTATATATTAGGTCATTAAATATAAAATGTCCAATTTCAAATCAAAAGTTTAGTTTATTATATCTCAAACAAGAAGTAGTACAATAATCAGAGTATGCACCTAGACTATAGATACAGTTTTGCCAGCTTAACGGTAGATTGCTTGTGCTAGCAGCAAAGAAGCCTGGAGAATGAGTGGCTATGAAATCGCACAAGGTGTTTTCCATAGCTTATTGGGCATTGAATATTTTTCCTTGCAAGAAGTGGTCCAAAGCCTGGAAGAAGTGGTAGTCAGTTGGTGCAAGGTCTGGTGAATACAGTGGATGACAGAGAGTTTCTAAGTCCAGCTTCTCTAGTTTGAGTAGTGTTGTTTGTGTGACGTGTGGTCTTGCAGGAGGATTGGCCTGTCTCTATTGACCAGTCATGGCTCCTTAATCACAAACTTCCTCATCATTTCATCCAATGGGTTGCAGTAGACATCCGCTGTGATTGGTTGACCAGATTTCATGAAGCTGTAGTGGATAATACCAGCGCTGGACCACCAAACAGACACCATTAGGTTTTTTGGATGAATATTCGGTTTTGGACTGTTTCGGCACTTCATCTTCATCCAACCATTGTGTGGAATATTTGCCAAAATACTATGGTCAAAAATAATCCATTGTCATCACACATCACAATATGGTGTAGAAATGGTTTGCCTTTATGTTGCAACAGCAAAGACAGACAAGCTTTGAGACGATTTCTCTTCTGATGCTCGTTTAATTCATGTGGAACCCATCTATCCAGCTTCTTTACCTTGCACATTTGTTTCAAATAGTCCAATATTGTTGGAATAGTAATGTCAAACCTTGCAGCTAATTCACACATAGGTTGAGATGGATTCGGTTCCATTACAGCTTTCAACTTATCATTATCCACCTTGGTCTCAGGTCGCCCACATGGCTCATTTTCAAAATTAAAATTCTCAGAAAGGAACTTCTCAAACTATGGCCATACTGTGCATTCATTAACTGTGCATTCATTAAATGTCCTTCCAAAACATTTCATTATTTTGAGCTGTCTGCACTGCATTGGTTCAATGACAGAACTCATATTAGAAAATAACATGAATTTTTGAATTATCCATGGTTTCACAAAAACTGCTCTAAAAAAAACTTTGAAGGATATAACCCAAGCCAAACCACACATTTGAAAAACTGAGGATGTACCTTCACAATCAAAATAAAACAAGAAGTGTCAAAATGAAATCTCAGCGAGATAAACTGTCAAACTTAGTACTTTAGGAAATCAGACATTTCATAACTTAATAACCTAATAGATTATAGTTGGAAAAAGTAGTACCATGGTGAACAGTTAGGTTACAGAAGAAGCCCCAAAGAGAGAAAATGGTGGCTTGCACCAGTAGGTAGTGGTGGAGTGGTCAGAAGCAATGCTATTTATGGTATATTCCAGATTAATAGCCAAACAAATTTGCTAATACATTGTGTATAAGAGAGAAAAATCAAGGGTAACTCAAAGTTTTCGACTGAGTAACTTGAAGATTGGAGTTTCCACACACTGCAACAGGGAAGGCTCTGGGTAGACCAGGTTGGGGAATGTGGTGAAGTCAGGAATTCGTGATGTTTGAGGTACCCATTAGACTTTTAAGAGAAAATGCTGAGTGGGTAGTAAGGAATATAAGTCTGTAGTTCAGGTGAGTGGTCTGGGCTGAAGAAACAAATTTGGAAGTGGTCTAATTATATATATAATTAAGTCCATGAGACTGGAGGTGTTCACTCAATGTTAAAGCATAGATAGTAAATGAAGTGTTGAATGTGTTCTCTCTCCTCCCGCCCTCTCTCTCTCTTTTCCCTGTCTAGCTATTTAGTTCTTGAAGAACAAGAACTCTGTGTTCTATATTTTATTTATTGCCCACAATTTCAGCTTCACATTAAGTCCCAATCAATGCTTATTAAATGCTGAGTGCGAAGGAAGCTACAAGTTATTTATAAATTGCAGTAGTTCAGGAACTATCCTAAAGCATTAAAAGAGGATTAAAAATAACATCATTTCTATAATTCCCAAGAGGCAATGCTATCTGTATCTTTGAAGAAATAGACCATCAGAAAGAGTTTTCCAGTCATGCAGAGATTTCTTCAACTTTCTGAGTGGTCATCTCAAGGCTGCTTGTGGGCAGAGCATATAGAAGTGATCTCCCACTGAAATGCCCAAACTGCAAATCCACATTTCAGCAAAATGCAAACCAAGGATAAGGACTAGAATTGAGTGGATCTTTATTTTCATTGCAGTAAAATTTTCCATCATTCTAGAATTCGCTTAAGGCTACTATTATAGGTGTTTTTGAAGCTCTGCAGGGGATAAGAATATAAGTTCTCTGTAAATGAGAAAAGAACTAGCTCCTAGAAACACTCTGGCTGTATCAGAAGTAAATCAATTCTGGCTTTTCTCCTAGTGATTCTGTGAAGTATTAAGTGGAATATAAACTGAGAAAGCGGAACCCCAATGTCCTCACACAGGAATAGGGAGCATCTATAGTCAGCCTGCAGTGATCTCCTACCTTGACACAGTTTAGCCACGATAGGCCTCAGTTTTTTTTTTTTTTGTATTGTTTTGTTTTTACTCAAGAAAATATTTACTTATTATAAAGTCTGCCATTATAAAATCACCAAATTACAAAGAGGAAACTCAGAATTATTAAGACTTAAAACAACTGAAATCTGAAACATCCGAGTGACAGACAAGAACAAACTCAGTTATCTTTCAATGTATGGCTTTACTTCCAAATATTCACTCTGAATATTTATATGTTAAGTTTTAAAAAATCCCTCAAATGGGGTTGGTACCTTGACTGGTAGATGTGAGTGAATATTTAAAGGTTCCACATGTGGTTTTGATGTTGTACTAAAAGATATTTCCATTTCTCTTTAATGATAAAGTTAATCCTTTTTTTAGTAAAGTATTCAACATTGCAAAGACACAGGGAAAGAGGAGGTACATTGTTTATTGCATCAACTACCTTTGTAGGCTATAATAAATCTTTATTATCCTCTTTTACCTGGAGTATATTTCTGTATGTTTATAATTTTCAGACTAACACAGACTGGAATTAGCATCCTAAATAAAAATGGTCAAGCAATCTAAACACAATACCTTACAATTATGTTCACAGAATTATAGTGTATTTTATGGTTGAAATGATCTTTAAAAGTTATTTAGAATATCTTTACCCCATTCTGCACTCTCTTATATGCCTGGAAGTTATCTTACTCATTAATTTTACTCCCAAATCATGAATATAGAGAGATGAAAGTCTAGGTAATACATGGCATTTGAATACTTCAACAGTGGATTTCAGGATTCATATATCCTCAAGATATGAGATTTTTCTCATCATAGCTTGAGTCTTTACATCACCTTGGCTTCGACTGATGCAGTAATCGGTTAATTTATAACCTATAACCAACCAAATCTTTTTATTTCTACACATATTTTATTAAATTTTTGTTTGTCCTTGCCTATAAGTTCTCCTTAAACCTAAGAGCCATTCCTGGACAGCATCATTCCCTTTGGAAATTATTCACTCTGTGTTCTTTAGCTTTGATTCAAGACTTAATATTCACCACTTATCTGTGCTTGCCATCTATTAGACCAAGTGCTTAATGATTCAAGTCCTTTATCTGATTGAATTGCTCCTTGCTGTTTGCAATGTCTGCCAATTAAATATCACCTGCAAATTTAGAAAACTGCTCCTATAACCATTCACTAAATTATTTGCATCTATATAATTTCTTTCCTTTCACAGATCTGTCTTTATCCTTTTCCTTCATCAGTGTTAAAATCTTTTCTTATCAACAACAAATATTTTTGGCCATTTTTTTCTCTCCTACTTACACACACATAGATTGTGTGATATCTCATATCTATGCTTCAGTTTCAGCCTATATGTATCTCCAGTGGATTAATTTTTAACACTCGCCATTCAGACATTCAAACACGTATTCTTATGACCAGATGTACTTTTTGAACAACCTATAGCTGACTTACTCTGGGAAACTCAGTCCATTAATACTTGTTTAGTCTAATTTAAGAATTAAAATCTTAGTCACTGTCCAATTTAAAGTCCCTATAAGAGCTTCCTTTCTCTTTACATATTTTGTCTTGTCCCCATTTGTAAAGCTACCTTCTCATTTCACAAGGCTTGTAAGCATTTATTACTGGGCTGTCACTGGCAGGTGTATTGGGGGAGGGGATCTTCTTCGGTAGGTGAAGTTTCATTGGTGGGTACAGATATTTCAAGCCTGGTTTGCAGTAATGGCAGGATACAATGGAAATATGTAAGAACATTTTGTGCATGTGTTATCATGGGGCCTACTGGACCCAGCTGAGGGCCCCTCTTCATCCCTAAGTACCACCTTCTCCTGAACCCAGTGGGTGGCTGGCTTATCCTCTACCAGGCAGTGCCTGGCCTTTGTCCTAGCCAACTACCTCTTCCTTCTCTAGACCATGGGGATCACAGGTATTCCTGCCACCCCAAACTGGACTACCTGGGAAATGATGATGAGAATGGTGGTCATTGTTGTGCCTCCCTGCCACGTAGACCGACAGGCCTAACTTTATGGGAGGTCTCCCTCATCCCCCACAATTGCCTGTAGCACCTCTTTTTCCACTAGCTTTTCACTTATTGCTCCTAATAGACAAAGTAATAACACCAGTCCTCCTTACCCAGGCTCAAGTGGAGTAATTTGGACCTTAAATAATCATTTTGTGCATGATCTTCGTATTATTCCAACATTCCTAATTCAGTTTTTATAATGTAGGTGATGGGAATCCTATATTTCCTAAACATTTTCCTTTTAACCCTAGGTATCATTCACTTGGGTTCCAGATGCCCATTTTTAAATTGTTCCTAGACAATTGCATGAGGATGTTCCTCAGATACCACAAAATCAAAATGTCTACAGTGAAATTTTGTCTCTCTGTTGTCTTTTTCTAATCTGCTTTTCCTTCTCTACCTCCTGTTTCATCGAGTGTCCATCTGCTCATTTTCTTCTGCTAAATTTCTCACCAAGTCTCAACTTTCTTTTCCCTTCTCCTCCAAGTTAGGAAGTTCTATAAATTACATATTGAATATTGTTTTCTTAAAATCATTTGTTTGTTAATCCCCTATTGCTGTCATTTGAGTTTAGACATTCCTTTATTCCTGTCTAGATTGTTGAAAAAGCCATTATGTGTTTTCTCTTCCTTACTCCAATGCATTCTCAGACCTACCTCAGCTATCTTTCTTAAACATAAATTATACAACATTTTCCTCTTATGTAAAAAACTTTTATAATTTTTACTGGCTAGACGATGAAGTTCAAAATCTTTAGCATGCCAAACACGCTTTTACAATTATTGCTTTTGTTATTTCTCATACTTCTACTCATCTTAAAGATCTAGCTCAAATCTCTCCTCTTCTGTGTAATCTTTTCAACTCCCAAGGCAGAAGCTGCCACTCAGCCCCTGGGTTGTCATGGCACCCTGTAGGTATTACCTTATGGCATTTTTGTACTGTGTTTTAGTTATTTATTTACACATTTGCCTTCCATGTATACTGTGAGATCTTTGACGGCAGGAACAATGTCCTCCATTCCGTTTTATCTATGATGCTAGGCACAGGGTCCAGAATATAACATGCATTCATAACTGTGTGGGGATGAATGGATGAATGTAGGGCAATTCTGCTGTATACTTGGCGTACAAAGTCAACACAACCTCAGCCTTCTGGTTCCCAAAAGAGGGACTACGCAAAAGAAAAAAAAAAAAAGGTCTGGAGGGGTGGGAGGAGAATATATATAGATATGTAATGTTCCAAAAGGGTAGTTTGAAAAGAGTGGAGTAAGTGTTCTCAGAAGACAAGATTTCCAAGAGATGGGAGTGATTTGAAAGCCTTACGGGACAAAGCGCAAGTTTAACTGAGGTTGAGAATTTAGGAAGATGAAGCAAGTAAGGTCAGCCTCGGCAGATGAAAGCTGAATGTCATCTATACGGAGTGTGACAAAATTTAAGAGGGAAGTGAGATACAGAATGCCAGATTGTAGAGAATATTGCATGCCTTTCCAAAATAATTAATTCTTTTTCCGAAAGGGGAAAATTTTTTGAGAAAGAAGTGAGATTTTTGAGAAGTTTAGAGATGCACATCTTTTTAATCACACCCCAAATCCTTCTTTATATCATCTTATTTTTTGTCTTCCCCTCATAATGTTATCAAATTCCATTTGAACTTTCTTCAAATATGTAGGTTTTTTTTAAAAAAAGAAAAACCTGTGCTGAACTGTTTCTGAGTATTATTTTCCTCACTAGTATGTAACTTGGTTTATTAAAATGCTTTGTGGACCAAACTTATATTAAAACTCTGTTCTTCTCTATAAAGTGATAAAAGAGTTAAGCACTAGAATTTTTGAGGCAAACTTGCTAGATTTGAATCATTAATTCTCTACGACTTAACTGCGTGACCATCGGCAAGTTACTTCACCTCTCTGACTCTGTTTCATTATTTGCAGCACTGGGATACTAGTAGTACCTACTTCACAGGGTTGTTGTGAGTATTGAGAGCTAATAAATACTAAGTATATAAGACTGTGTTAGCAGTCGTAAGCGCTAGTATAATTATTATTTGGTCCGTTTCAAACTTTGTCTTGTAATTCCTCGTGGTATCTGTGATAATTGTCAGTGTCACCAAGTATATTAGTGATGACTGAAATATGTGCATCTAGTTCTGAGGATATTTTATTTCATCACAAAGCATAGCATATAAAATAATTACAAGCATATAAAACACAGTTACAGCTTTTTCTTTATAAAAGCACTGACCAATCATATTTCTTATACTTACTTTTTTTAAAAAAAATCTTAGTAATTGTTCTATTCCATTATAATAGATTTCCTTTTGGTTTTATGTTGCCTATCAGTTTCTTTCTTTGAAATTCTAAGTTCTTGTTTTTTAAATATGTATCTACTGAGGTCTTAGTATTTCTTGTGGATTTTGTGACTTCTTCATGTAGCAGTGAAGCAGTGACACTATCAATTCATCATTATACTTTTATAAATATTTTCCTGCTTCTTGTTTGTAATTTTCTTTAAATTAGTTAATTAAATGGTTTTTAATTACCAGTGATTTAAATTTTTGTGTACACGTTGCGATTGATGGTTTCCTTGCAACTTTGTTCACTGTTTTTACGACTCTGAAGGATAGCTTTTGTTTTGCCTGTTGGATATTCATTCCCTCTTTGTCTGATCCTGCTTTTTCTTGGAAACTGCTATTGCCCCATGCTTATTCCAAGTGTTCTGTGCATAGCTACTCCCATCTTCTCTGCTCGATGTGGGCATGTGGCACAGGCCTGGCACCGAGGGCACTGCCTCCTCTTGGACACAGCACTTCAGTCGGCGCCAGTGTACATTAACGCTGAGGCTCTGTGTCAGAACTGTTGGTAAAAGAGAACCTATGTTTATACTGGGATAGATAAGAGGATGAAATCTAAGCCTGGAGCTGCTGAAAGTCACTTTACTGCCAAGAAAGGAGAGCCTGTCTGGGAATTGGGGCAACACACACGCAAAAGAAAAGCTCAGTTGAGAGATGGAGAGAGCAACACTAAGGCTTGATGAAATGAGCCTGGATCTCATCCCTGGATAGTTGGGTTTTGTGAGCCATTAAATTATCTTTTCACTTCAATTGGATTGTCATTTGCAACCAAGACACCTAATTAATTTAGCTTGGAAAATATCGGAAGGCTATTTTTAAGATAGAGAATACCTTTTTTGAGAAGTAGGGAGGGAGCAAGGAGTGTGAAAGAGATTGAAGATAAAAGGGAAATAAGGATAAAGAAAGGTGGAGTGGCAATTTAAATTTCATCTATATGCTGATTAGCCTCAAATACCTATGTCCATTTCAGATCCCTTACCCGAACTCCAGACTCATGTATCAAATGACTTATTTCATTTTCTGTTTGGAGAGTTCCAAAGAGGTATAGCCATAGTTTTTTAAGAGAATGGAATCAAACAAGTTAAGCTCACGTCCTAGTTCTTCTACTTATTAGCTATGACCCTGAGCAAGTTACTCAAACTCTCTATGCCTTCGTTTTTTAATCTGTATAATGGGGATAATAACTGTATTTGTTTTTATCAAATTATTATGAGGATTTAAGGAGTCAATACCTATAAAACTTAAGGATAGCATCTGGCTATTATTAGTCATTTCCAAAATATTGGTTTGATTCCACACTCCGTACCTCCTGCCCAAATATTTCCTTCCTTAGTTTTTGCTAGGCCAGTAAATGGTACCTCTCTCAATCTACTTGTAGTAAAGTGGGAGTGACTAAATATAACGAGCTATATAACTAATGGACAAAAGGTTTAAAATAATAGAAACAGAAGCCCAAAGTGTGGCCTGGAAATAAGGAGGGAAAATTCTTTTACATGAAGTCAAGCTTAGTAGGCTACGGTAGGTTAATTGATTCTATTAAAAAGCAATTGAAATATTAATTAGGTGAGTGTTATTATCTAATGCATGTCTTAAAATATCACTTCACTGCTAGTCACTATTATATGTACAAATAGTTTCTAGATACTGAGGTTTCAGCAGTGAACCAAACATGAAATCTCTGCCCAGCTTAAGCTTACATGTTATCAGAAGACAAATGAACAAGTAGATACATAATAAAATGGTGTTATAAAGAAAAATAAAACAGACTGAGGGGGATAGGTAGTACAGAGGGTGGATGTTGTTCTTTTGAATAGGGCGACTGCGGTTGTCTTCTCTGATAACTTCTAAGCAGAGACTGGAGAGAAGGAGGTGGTGCATATCCGGGGAAAGAGCATTCTAGCCAGATGGGACAGATGGAAATGCAAAAAGCCAAGTTCAATGAGTGTGAGGAGAAGCAAGGAGGACTGTAAGCTTGGAGCATGGTGACTGAGGGAGAGATAGAAGGTCTCAAAGAAAGTTGGTAGGGCAGATTATGTAGACAATTTAAGGATGGTGTTTACTCTGAGTGGAATGGGAAACCATACAAGGTCTTTCAGCAGAGAAGTGAATGGATCACTCTGGCTGCTGTGCTAAAAAGATATTGGGAGCAGGCAAGAGTGGAAAGAGGGAGGATGATTGGACCTCTGTACCTGCAATCCAGGGGAGAGAGGATTGTGGGTAGGAGTAAGGTAGTGAGAAAATGGGAACAAAGGATGTCTTTTTCTACTGATGTAGCTGTAAAGATAAAACAAAAAGTCTTGAGCTTAGGAGAGATTGCTGGCTTTTTCTTTCTCTCACCTCCCAATCTAATCTATCAGCTGATCCTGTCAAGTTACCTCCAAAATATATGTTGAATTTAGAACCTGAGGAAGATTTTACCGATGTATCAGAATCAACAGCTAAGATGAGACCTGTTTGACTTCCCTGCAACACATTCTTGAATTCATTTCCTCAGTTAATCTTCATAATAGCTCTATTCCACAGATTTGGACACTGTGACTCAAAGAGGCTTTGAAATGTCTCTGAGGTTCACATGTGTAGTAAATGTGTCCCCAGCATCCATAACTACTGTCTGTTTCCATCAAAGCCTTTGTGTTGCCACTTAAGGATGAGAGAACAAATGGAAGGATTTTAAGGTTGAAGAACAAGAAAACAAGGGGTTCATACTAGATTCTTGTAGTTTTTGCACTAAACCATGAGCTTTAACAACTGAGAGTGAGAAGAGTGTCAAGGATGGAGACTGGTCTAACTTGAATGTTCTCTGAGACACAAATAGAAAAGAGAAAGAAGACTGTACAAAAAAAAAAAAAAACTGAAGAGATAATTTCCTACATTTATTAAAAGGAACATGTCCCAGAAGCTCAAAGAAACTTTAGTAGGGTAAATACAAAAACAAACAAACAAAAAACACATATCTAGAAACATCACAATTAAATTTATAAACATGAAAAAGACATTCTATGATAAAGACATCTGCACCCGAATGTTTATGGCAGCACAATTCACTATTGCTAGGTCATGGAAACAACCCAAGTGCCCGTCAATTCATGAGTGGATTGTTAAAATCTGGTATTTGTTCACAATGGAATATTACCCAATTTTAAGAAATGACAGTGAGTTAGCACCTCATGTATTATCCTGGATTAAGCTTGAGCCCATTATTCGAAGTGAGGTGACACAAGACCTGAAGAATGGGCCCCACTTGTACTCACCATCAAATTGGTATTGACTGATTAACACTA
>CAUYMX010015153.1:0-14459 GCA_963573855.1 Lepilemur septentrionalis
TGCACTAGCCAGTATATTCTCTCTTCTAGGTACTCTACTGCTACAACAACTAAAACCAATTTAGCTTTTAT
Source organism: Lepilemur septentrionalis (assembly GCA_963573855.1). Taxonomy (NCBI): domain Eukaryota; kingdom Metazoa; phylum Chordata; class Mammalia; order Primates; family Lepilemuridae; genus Lepilemur; species Lepilemur septentrionalis. Next base: position 72 of record CAUYMX010015153.1, read on the forward strand.
AAATATTAGTCAATAAATATGTAATTGAGTTAGGAATTCCTGGGAGGAAGGAGACTCTTAGTGGCAAGTGGATATTAGCTTCTCTAGCAGCCATTTTAAAAATACCTTCTTGTTAACTGATACTTGATTTATCTTCTTAATGTCCCTGGCTTTCAAAGGATCCTGGTACCTCCCTAGTTACAGTGGGTGAATCTTGATTTGTTTAAAACGTTACAAGTGACCCCATTCTTCTTACCAAGTGATTGAATTAGGGATAGGAGCTTGAAACAATTCTATTCCATGAAAGTTTTGGTTAATATACCAAGCACGGTTTAGCAGAAAGTTAGAAAAAACCTGTGTCATTGATGTGATAGAGCTATTAAAAAACAAAACCTGAAGAAAAAAGAAAGCTATTTCCAGAATTCTTTTTATGTGACATAATAAATCACAATGGAAGCTATTTTGTATTGGGCTACTCAGTTGCTAACAACTGAAATTATTCTAACTGATATAGTCCTTTTTCACAAGAGCTTAAAACAAAACATATTATAGTAAATTGGTTTGAGTATCCAGGTCTAGTCAGAGAAAGATTTACCTAAGAGTTGAAGCTAAGTATGGCAGGTTGGCATTAGACTACAAGGATCTTAAATCCCAGTTTTAAGTATTTGACCTGCATCATATACACAAATGGGGCAGGAATTGAGTATTTGGGGCAAGAAGTCTGAAATGAGGAAAGTAGTGTCTTGGTGACATTGGTCTTGATCTCGTGGCAATATATTTTATCTGTTGGAGGAGAAACAGATTAAAAATAAGGAAATGAATTACGAGTCCAAGTGTGAAGCAATGAGGATTAGAATGGCGTTAGTGACAAAAAGAAAAGAGATCAGGTAAGAGAAGTTTGAAAATCAAGTGATGATCTCAGTGACTGATTAAGTACAAGGAATGGGAAAAAAATGGATGAGGCAATGATGGCTCTGAGTTTTTGAATCTGAGTGCAGTGGAATGAATGTTTACATCTTCCCTTAGTTTATGGATTAATCCTAACCCCCAATCTGATGATATTAGAAGGTAGGGCTTTTGGAAAGTATTAAGGTCAGGAAGGTGGAGCCCTCATAAATGGGATTAATGCCCTTGTAAAAGGGGACCCTAGAAAGCTCTCTTACCCTCTTTCTACCACGTGAGGATGCAAGAAGAAATCAGCAGTTTATAATCCAGAAGAGGGCCCTATCAACACTCTGACCATATTGGCACCTTGATCTCAGACTTCCAGGCTCTAGGACTGTGAGAAATAAATTTCTGTTGCTTATAAGCCACCCTAGTCTATGGTACTTTGTTATAAAAGCCCAAACTGGCTAATATACTGAATAAACAAAAGAATGCACCTATTAATTGAAAACAGGGCAGTCAGGAAGAGAAGTTAATTTTGAGACATAGAAACCAAATTGAACTTAAGAGTGAAGAATTCAATTAAAAAAAAAAAAACTTGCATGACACTGGAGGCTGTTATTCTAAGTGAAGTAATCCAGGAACAAAAAAATCAGATACTGCATGTTTTTACTTATAAGTGAGAAATAAGCAATGGGGATACATGGTCCTACAGAGCGACTTAATGGACACTGGAGATGTGGAAGTGGGAGGGGAAGAGGGGGACATGGGATAAAAAATTGCCTATTGGGTACAATATATACAATTCAGGTAGTGGGTATATTAAAAGCCTAGATTTCTCCACTATGCAATCATCCATGTAGCAAAAAACCACTTGTACCCCTTAAATCCATTTAAATAAAAAATGAAAAAAACGTCTTTTATGCTGCTGGAAATTCAGGACTATCCTTTAAGATGAGAACTTCAGACTGATTTGAGCTATATTTTTAGATATAAAACAACTTCTTAAATGCATAAATCACATCTTTCCTTCTACACATAATGAAGTCTCAGAAGGAAATCACATTTGTTTAGCACTAATAGACATTTAAACTCCTACATCTTAAATTTTAGTTTCCATTTATTACATAGTAGTTAATTTGTTCTTAAGTAGATGATAATAGAGATTGAACTCTTAAAATAGAGACTGGTAATTATGTCATTACAATGTGACTTTTAATAAAACTCTTAGGGACTGTAGGAATGGAGAAATATATATTGGAGACAAATGTTTCAGGGTTTTGGGGGGTGATGGTGGTGGTGGTGGTGGTGTGTGTGTGTGATTATGCACACGTGTAATCATTGTGACCCAGCCAAGCAAGAAAAAAAAAATCAAGTTTTTATTAACTTCGGCAAATTGAATATTTTTCTCAAGAAAAAGTAGAAGAGTATTCTTTGTCTTCTTTTTGTTTTCTCTAGTTGGAAATACCAGTTATAAAAAAGGAGGATGATTGGAAAACATTTTTCTGTAAGGGAATTCACAGCCACCAAATAAAAACAGTGATAAAACTAGAAAATGAGAAACTAAAATTTCTGGTTAGTGTTTTTATTTTGTTAAGGGATCCAAAAAAAACAATACAAGTAACATCAATCTGATATTGATATGATTATCAGTGTTAGAAGACAAAAAGGACTTAGAGAGAAATTGGTCTGCCTATGACTTGCTAGTGCATTTACAATTGCTAGTGCATTGTAAAACTCAACAAACTCTAATTCAAGTTGTTTTTGCATATCCTCAAATGCTTGACTAAGTATATTTAATCATATTTTCAATGTTGATTGAGAGTTTTCTTCTGATTCATGGTTATTTTGCAAAAGGGGGTAGTTTACTCAGTTACTGGTCTATGTGATATTTTGTTCCCTGACCTTTTGCAATAGCTTAACATGAACTTGTTGACCTTCCTCTTGTTCACTTTTATGATATTGAGGTGTTTCACAAAATTCCTAGCTTAATGCTACCATGTCACACTATCTGTTAGTAGTCCAAGGACCAAGTTCTCTGTCTTGTTTGTTTGTTTTGCTGTGGTAGGGAAGGAGTTGTGAGTCCTCTGATTTTATGGTTCTCTTTTGCCATGATCCTATATTCCTCCATTCTTTTTTTATTCTCCCCTTTGCCACTCAATTACCAAAGAGTGTTTTTCCCATTCTTTTTGTCCTATTTTCTTCCCCAGAAGCTATGCATTTTGAAGAATGCCCTTTTCAAATTGAGCCTGTCCTTTTAAATCACACACTCTTTGAAATTCCTTCCCTGTAGTCTATGCTCTGATCTACTCAAGCACTATTTTAGTATTTTCAGAATTAGGATGGATACGATCTTTCTGGCAGTTGTTTTGATCACCCTTAGATCCCTTCACTAGCTTCACTCTTTTTTCTTCCCTGTGGCTTTTCTTGGTCTGCCTTTGTTTCCTCAAAACCTCGCAACAGGGCAATCTGGCAGGGGATGCAGGGGGAGCAGAAGAGACCTGTGATATGGCTTAGATATTTGGCCCCTCCAAATCTCATGTTGAAACTTGATCCCCAGTGTTGAATGTGGGGCCTGATGGGAGGTGTTTGAGTTATGGGGTGGATCTCTCATGACTGGCTTGGTTCCCTCCCTAACATAATGAGTGAGTTCTCAGTTCTTTATTAGTTCACAGGAGAGCTGGTTGTTTAAAAGAGCCTGGCACCACCTCCTCCCCTCTTGTCCCCACTCTCTCTATGTGACCTGCCTGCTCTCCCTTCTCCTTCCAACTTGATTGGAAGCTCCTTGAAGCCCTCACTAGAAGCAGATGCTGGCGCCATGCTTCTTGTACAGTCTGTATAATACTGAACCAAATAAACCTCTTTTCCTTATAAATTATGCAGCCTCAGTTATTTTCTTTACAGCAATGTAAATGGACTAATACAGCCTGCAAGAATTTGGTAATTTTTCTCTTTTTACTTACAGTTATTTTGATGTTTCAGCACTCTTCATCTTTAATGTTGAAGGCGTAATTTTGTGTAGAATTTAAACTTCTGTTCTTGTTCCTTATTGTTTGGGGCAATATTGGGAGGTAGGAAGTTATGCAGATGCCACAGTCTATAACCATGTGGAAGTACTGGCTTTTATGTATACCTGTTATGAACATTTGTGTAAAAGTCATTTTGTGAATATATAATATATTTTAATTTTTTTCAGATAAACATATAGAGGTAGAATTTTTGGTCATAGAATATTTATACTTTTCACTTTTTAAAAAAATGCCAAACGATATCATTGGCTTCTCACCCTTGCAATGTAAAGAGTTTCAGCTGACATGGAGATTAAGAATGGACTGAAAATATTTCATGTTTCATCATTCCTTGTTGTTGTGAAGTCAACTACCAGTTTTATTGCTTCCCTTTATATTAGATCTTTCATCTCTGGTTACACTTAATATCTTCTTTTGTCTTTAATGTTCTTCAATTTCACCACATTTAGGGATGTAATTTATTTTCATTTATAATGTTTGAGACCATGAATCTCAAGTTTAGTGTTATTCCATAAACCTCAAGAAATCTTTGCCATCATCTCTGATCTCTGATCACTGCCTCATCTCTTTTATCTCATATTCTTTTACTGAAACTTTGAGTACTAGTATATTAGACTCTCTTAAAATAGCTTTTAAATTTCCCACTTATTGGTTTGTTTGAATGCTTCTTTTACACAAACTCTTTGGTCTATTTTTTGATTCAATAATCCTCACTTCACCAGTAAATGTTCTGCTCTTTATTATGTTCAATTAGTTTTATGTTTTAGTTATATTGTATATTTTAAAAAATTGCTGTTTCCCAGTATGATTGGAGTTCCTTTAAGAACTTTTATTCATTGCTTGAATTTTTTAGCTTGTCTTTTTTCATGTTAATGATACTTATTTTATATTCATTTCTGATAATTTTAATAACTAAAATCTTTAAGAATATGAAACTTTAGTTTCCTTAGATCTTATTCATTCATGGTGCCTTTTTCTGCCTGTGTGTTTTGTGAACTTTAAATGTTTTATTTAAACTTATTTACCTTAGAAATTTTTCTGTGGCAATTCTTTTTTGCTTGAGTTAAAATTACATTTCTCCAAGAGGATTCATGCTTGCTTCTGTTAATTCCCTGAAATAAACCCAAATTAGGGTCACTTAAAGTTAAATTTTTCCCATGAGGTTTTCCAGACATTAGAGGAGCCACACAAATCAAAATAAACATAATTATAATTTAAATTTAAGCCTCTTAACATTTGAATTTGGTATTCAAAATAGTTCTTAGGGAAGAATTTGTGCTTGATCATGTGTTTCCTCCACTTAGTGCAAATGTTGAGACAGGCAACTTACCTTGCACTTCTCTTCTTTGTGGGAACTTCATTTTTACTTCACCATTACACTGTGGGTGTGTCCATTGAGGTCTTGCCTTTAGATGGGGGTTTCTTGTTATATTCCCCAACTTAGCAGGTCTTAGGCTTTGTATCCTGTTCCCTACTCTGTGCAACCATCAATAGAAACTCATGGAATTCTAGATTTAGCAAAACGATTCATGGAAAGATTTAGTTCACTGAGTTATTTCTTTCACTTAATTTCTAGTCTCTGTATATTTCTCACTACATTTTGATTTTCTTCCTCATTTTCTTTCACTTATTCATTGGATTTTATTTGGTAGGTGCTCTGGAGTATCTTTTCCACCATTCCGATATGTCTGGAAGTCTCTAAGTTGTTTTGAATGACTGTTGAAACACTTTTGGGTGGAGAAGTTTATGTAGGGCAATGAACTAGAACAAGAAAGGAAAAAAGAAACAAAAGTAAGTTTGGTCCTTCCCAGAGCCTTGGAGAAAAGAAATTAAATAATTACGTTTTCAAAATTAGGGTTAATTCCGTTTAGTACAATGTTTGTGTTGACAATCTATACATGAAACAACAAATTGATATATCTTGGTAAAATAAAGGAATCAGTAAGGCAAAAAATAAGTAATTTCGTTAAACTGGAACTATTCTGAATATCAAATTCAAACTTTAGGAGGCTTAAATTTAAATTATAATTATGTTTATTATTTTGATATATGTAGCTCCAGTTTCAGAGTTCAAATAAAATTAAATGAAATTGGTTATGTACCTATTATAATATCTGATAGAAATTTAGGAATATATTGAAGGGTATATGGGATTAATTTAAGGTTTTGGACAATGACAATAGCTCTTCTCTCTGAAGATCTGAAAGAACCTCTTACATCTTTGTTTTTCTGTAAACCAGAAAGTAACCTAAAAGCATTTTAGTTTTTTAAAAGTGCCCAATTTGAAAATCCTGGTATACTAGGTGGTAAGAGCTAAGTGTTAGAACCTATTCCAGATCTCATTCATAAATCTATGTACCTACTTTTATATTTTTTGTGTATATATCCCTCCCATTGAGAATCAAGAACCTTGGTAATTTATTTTGGTATCAGTACACTCTAGCTCAGTGCTTGGCAACTTTTAGGTACTCAGCAATATTACTGAATGAATAGCTTGGGAAGTTTTTGAATTTCTTTATCTCAGTGCTTCTAGTATACATATTTTCAGAGTTTTCCCACATACGAGGTCTGTCCAGCGAGTATCCAGCCATGTAATAGGAAAAATAGAGGCATTTATTGAAAAAGATATAAGACACAAGAAACATTGTACATAGGGCAGTGATGCCTCAGTCCCCTTCAAAGTAGGCACCTTGAGACCTCACATAGTTCTCCCAGCCAGCGTTTCTTTACCTAACCCATACACGTTCAACATTCTCAGGTGTTCTGCTTGTTGTAGGCCTTCCAGAATGTGGATCACTTTCAACAGATTTTCAACCATCTTTGAAGCATTTGTGCCACACTTTTATTTTTACTGCACTCATTGCATCATCCCTGAAAGCCTTCTGTATCACCAAATAGTTTCCACAGAGGAACATTCAAGCTTAACGCAAGATTTGACACAGATTCATTGCTCTACTTGCTCAGTCATTTTGAATGCGATGGCCACACAGTGCGCATGCTCACTCAAAGGCACCTAGCACCCCACTGACTAGACAGTGAGGTTGTCATTGTTCATGCATGTACATTCCAATCCACTCTCCTTGGCTACCAGGTTACATTGATATCATGCAGGCTGTTCTCATTATATTAATAATGGCTGGATAATTTCTGGACAGACTTTGCATACCTTCACTGTTTTATACATATCTACATCTTTAATTCTTAAAACCTCTATGGAAATAATGTATATACAACTTTCATTATTCTGGTGTGAAAAGCAAAATCTTGAGAGATTAAGAAGAATAATTTCTAGATCACAATACTAATGTAGTCAAGAGGTGGCTCTAAGATTTCCTCTGTCAGTTAAATGTGCATTTATTTGGGGGATATAGGACTAAAATTGTAAGAAAAATAATCATGACTCCAAACTTTCATTCTTTTACCTATTCTTATTTAGAAATACTGTGGGCCTTTGGCCAATATCCAAAATATGAGATGGACATGTAAAGGTTATCTATTTTAAATTGCTGCTTCTGGTAAGGAAACCTAGTTCTTTTGGAATATATTTAGGTTATCTTTCCTTATCTAACTCTATTCAGAGTTGAAAGTATTGCAGTCAGATTGATCTGTTCTGCCTTTGTGAGCTTGTTCTGATTTCCCTTTGGTCTGAACACATCTATATAATATCCTACATTTATATAAATGTCATATTTGAGAGCACTTCTACATCTATTATCTCATCTTTACAACAAATAACTCACTGTGCTGCATAGGAAGTTATTATCACCATTTTACTGCTGAAAAAAATGATTCTCAGGGAAGTTAAGTGGTTTGTTCAATGTCACATAATTATTGAGGAACCACAAGACTAAAATATAGATGTATAAAGTCTTAGCCTAAGTAAGATCTTTCTCGCTGGATGACACTGTATATCTTTTCATATCCATAGTGCAATTAATTGATTATACTTGCAAGAAATCTGCAAAATATCTTACCAAATATTTGGTTAATGACTAAATATTTTTTGAGTTGAAATAGTCATGATTTCATTTTATCATATTATTTCTCCATAAACATTTCTCTTTGCTTTAACACAATTTATTCAACAAATATATCTTGTATTTCTACTATACACTAGGCATTCTTCTAGGCAATGCTTCTATCACAATGGTGAAAGTCAATTCATTTTCATAAGAAAATTAGTGCATCTTGACTCATCTAAAAATAAATATTATGTAAAAATTTAGAGTTAAGCATGAATAATTTGAAGCTGCCAGTTTGTACTATATTCTTATGTATACTGGTATGGAAATACAGGAAAATTGAGAAGTCCAAATATCATTTTAGCATATACCAAATATTATATTCTATTATTGTAATGCTATATGCATCTTATAACAACAGAAAAATGGAAGAGGTAGATGATGTTTATCTATCATCACAGGAGTAAAGCATTCATGTAAGTCGTAAGTGAGATTTCAAGACTATTGAGTATTAACTTATCAGGTAATGAGTCCTAATAATTTAAGTAAAAACGTCTAAAATTTAATACACAATTTTGTTTCTTTCTTACTATTAAATTAAATTTAAATGTTTTTGATGACTCAACTTTATCTTGATTATTATGTGTTTCAATATACTATAGTGAGTAGTTCTAAGCCACTGTATACTTGGTAGTTCTCCTGGCTTGGCTTTTTCTTCTTTTCAAGATGTCTCACTCTGTCAACTTCTAAAAATAGTACACTGACTTTTTCTTAAATGTATTTGATACATACTATAACTTACAAAGAAATGATCTTTGAAAGGGAAACAAGTAGGCAGCTTTAGTTTAAAAATCAGCTTACTTTTCACTGGAGAGAGTTACACAACAACTGAACATAAATGTATGAAAAACATTTAACCTCATTAATAAACAAAAATGCCTGTCAGAACAATAAAATTCCAATTTTCTTCCATCAAATTGGTATTTTTAATATTAATGCTGACATCTTTAAAGTGTGAAAAAATGGACATTATTGTACTGTATACTGTTGTAATTTAGTACTATGTATCAACAGCTATCAACTGGTACACAATTGATGTAGAAATTATACTCCTATATATTTATAACAAAAAATGGAGGTTATTTTACAAATGTATAAGTGGATATATATAAACACGTATTATATTGTATATTGTTCCATTAATCTGGAGTGATGAACACTAAATTATCAAAAATAGTTACCTCTGGTGAGAATATAAATAATTTTTTGTGTATTTTTATAACAGTATTTTAAACTCAGCACAATTAGTTTTCTGAAAATATTCATCCCAATGGCATAGGAAGTAGGGAGTGAGAGTGAGCAGGCAGTGCAGTTAAAGGACAACGCTACGCTGATAACATTAGTGAGAGCTCACACTTTTCTTAGGAATTTTGACATCGTTATATTGACTAAGCACATGTAGTTACCAAGAATCATTATATGTGTCTCTTTGTTTACTTCTTACAATGACATTGTTTCCCCGTTTTTACAGATTAGGAAACTGAGACTGAGAGTTATTTTCCTAAGTTGCCATTTCTGGTAAACAGTAGACCAACGGCTTAAAACCATATTGGCCTGCTTTCAAACTCAACTTTCTATCCATTCTCCAGTATTACGATAGGTTTATGGTCAGCCAGAAGCCCTTTTACTTAGTTTTATATTTCACAATGTGTTCTAGAAATGTGACATTAGTGTTCATATATTGTGATAGTAAGGCAGACTATTATCTATATCAGACTGCTATGATTTAAACCATACTCTGCCATTTAAGAGCCGTGTTACCATATCTCACTTTTCTGTGTCTTTATTTTCTGATCTGTGAAATGGGGGTAGTCATGGTACCTATCACAGTATAGGTAATGATGTGAGATAATGTATTAACAGCACATAATGCACTATTTCATCACTATCATCATCATTAATGTTGTATTCAGTAATAAATATGATTTCTACATGTGGAACAAATACTTGAGCCAACAATTACTGGTTCATCTAATTTATTAAATGGGCCTGATTGAGTATATTCCTCTCAAAGTTGGCCATTTTGATTTCTTGTCAGCAGTAGTAGCAGATTAATTATGTTACTTGGAAGAATGCAAATGCGCACAGGTTTTAAACCAAAATTCCAATGAAAGTTTGTGTAAGATTATAAGTTTTATCTTCTTTTACTTTGAAAGGTATGCAAACTCAGTGTTATTAGAAGTCAATATGGAAAATCCATTTATATACAGTTAACCCTTGAAAAACACATGTTTGAGCTGCAGGGGTCCCCTTATACATACATTTTTTCAACCAAATGTGAATAAAAATAAAGTATTTGAGGGATGAAGAACCCTTGTGTACAGAGGACCAAATTTTTCTGCTGAGCCAATTTTTTTCTGCTGGACCAACTGCGATACTTGAGTATGTGCAGATTTTGGTATATGCAGGGCTTCTGGGACCAATCCCTGGTGTATACCAAGGGACAGCTGTATTTACATTTTAATATATCTTATTGCATGACTATCAGTGTGCTGTGGTTTGGATATGCAGTTTTTGGCCCCACCAAAACTCCTGTTGAAATTTGATCTCCAAAGTGGTGGCATTCAGATGTGTGGCCTAGTGGGATGTGTTTGGGTTATGGGGATGGATCACTCATAAATTGCTTGGTGCCGTTCTCACAGCAATGAGGTAGGAAGGGAGTTCTCCCTCTCCTGAAACTATATTAGTTCTTTCCAGAATGGATTAGCTCCCCTGAGAGTGAGTTGCTATAAAGCCAGAATGCCCCTCAGGTTTTTCCCTCTTTGCATGTGTACATTTCCCTTTTAACCTTCTCTGTCATGTTATGATGTACCACAAAAGCCCTTAGCAGAAGCTGGGGCCATGCCCTTGAATTTCTCAGCCTGCAGAACTGTGACCTAAAAAAAAACCTCTTTTCTTTATAAATTAGTAAGTCTCAGGTATTCTTTTATAGCAACACAAAAAGGACTAAGACAGTGTAAGTCCTAATTTAAGTTCTTTGTGAGACAAAAAGGATATATAAAATTTAATCTTTTTCATAAAGAAGCCACAGAAACAAGTTTTTTTAAAAAAGGAAATATAGATAGAAAATAAGTGTCATAAAATAGGTATGGGTAAACTGGAAATTTAGAGAAAAGAGAAAACAAGCTAATGGAAGAATCAGGAAATGCCAACTAGTCAGCTTGTGAGTTGGGTCTTGAGAAGTGGGTAAAATTTACAAATGCAGAGATGAGTGCATGCATGGGTGTGTGGGCATGTATGTGTACCGGACATTCCTGCCAGAGGGAGTCATAGAAGGAAAGCCACAGATATGAGAAAGTGTTGGGCACAGATTGGAACTGGAAGTGGTTGTGTAACTTTGGTGCACAATGATTGGGAATTGTAAAGGCTGTAGAAGAATGTTGTGATGATACAGAGAGGGATGGTCTTAACCTGGAGAACCTTGATGCCTTGTCAAAGAATTAGAACTTTATTTTATAGTCAAAAGAGAGCCAAAGAAGGGTTTCAGTAATCTAATGAGAAGATCAGAGTTGTGGTTTAGGAAGATTAGCACATTCAGTGGATTATTAGAGAAGAATCCAGAGTTGGGAAAGTGAAGTAGAGAAGTTTTGAAAGGTTGTATATTTAAAATTATACCTTTGCAGGGGAGGGAGAAACAGAGCTCAGGTGGTTGCAAGTGATGGGGAGCTGGCTTCTAGGCTGCCGCTCACCTCCTGCTATACTGCACCCCATCCACGTTACCCCCGCCTCTTTCCTGGGTTTTATAGTTCGTGGAAGACAATTTTTCCATGGACTGGGTGGGGAGGACAGCAGAGCTTTGCAGCCGGGTCCCTAACAGTCCATGAACCACTATGGTCCTGGCCCAGGGATTGGGACCACAGCTTTACAGGATCCATAGGGCTGATTTTGTGGAATATTGGCGTAAAGGGATAATGTGGCTCAGCATCATGAAAGTGACTAATTTCCTTGCTTTGGGAACACTTTATATAGAAAGGGTATGAATAAATGAAGAATTAATTAAGAATAAATTACCATCAAACCTGGTATTTGTCCTTCTTTAAATACAGTCTGTGTTTGAACTCCTCCCTCCTTAAGAGACAGCAGGAGTTGTGTCTAACAAGTCTAGAAGATTAACTGTAAATCAAGTTCAAAGTTTAGATTATTATCTGGGTCTGGACATTTTAGATTAAATTATGAATTGAGACATATTACCTAGGAATAGCCAGTGAAGCCATGGGCCCTTCCTGAATTGTTTTTCAGGAAAGGGGGAAAAAGGGAAAGGTGTACACATTCACTTTATTTAAGAGGAAAGTAAGAACACGATATAAAGTTGATTTAATGAATCACTTTGTAAGTCTTGCTTGCTTAACTTAACAATATTGTACTCCAAAAACAAAAGTGAAATTTAAAATTACATAAATATTAATAATAAAGCTTTTCATTAAGTCCATGAAAGTAATGTCAGGATCTTATTAATAAATGGAGAGTTGACAGAGTTAGAAAAGTTAACAACTGAGAAACAGAAAGTCAGCAAGAATGACAAACTTGAGTCATCAGAATCAGGGTATTGGTATCCTTATCATGATGTAATGGTGGTTATAGTATTAGGTGCATTTGCCAAAGTCATCAAGCTGTATACCTAAAACTGGGGGATGTTATTGTATGTAGATTATACACTACTGAAAAAGGAGACTGGATGAAGATATGCTCCATGGATTAATGTTTTAGGTTTTTGGTTAATTTCCAGACTTCTGAAAAAGTCAAACTTGACAATTTTTGCTAGTGGTCTTATTGCTTGTATGGAACAGATTTCAGAACATCATTTTTATACTATTTGGAAACCTCACTTCTATAAATGGAAATTTAAAACACGTGTTTCTTTCTGGCTTCTTTCTTTCATCATTGTCTTTATGAGATTCACCTCTATAGTTTATTTTCTTTGTTTTATAATGCTTCATAGAATGCATATACCACATTTAATTCCCATTAAATTGGTGGGTAGTGGTGGGTAAACTGTTTAGGTTATTTGCATTACTTCTGCATTCTTATATGCATAGTTTATTGCACCCATGTATATACTTTTGTTGGGTATATAGCTTGGAATGAAATTGTTTGGTTATAGAAATATACATGTCCTTTGTGAGTATGTCTGTTTATGTGTGTGTGTGTGTATCCAAGTTTAGCAAACACTACTAACTGCTTTATCAAAGCAGTTGTGTTGTTTTTTGTTTTACCACATCATACTTGTTCTATATACTCACCAGCATTTGTACTCTATTTTTAATTTTTGTTATTTTGGTGGTTATATAGTGTAATTTCAATGCAGTTTTAATTTGTATTTCTCTTATGGGTAATAAGGTTGAACCTCTTTTCATATGTCTATTGGACTTTAGTATATTCATATTTATCTATGCAAGTTTTTTGCCAATATTTTTCATTATGCTTTGTGTAAGTTTTTAGGAGTGTACATATATTCTGGATATGCATCATATCATGTATGTAAACATTACAAATATCTTCTAGATTAAGGAATTCTTCTATTTTTGTTTGTTGTTTTTGCCTTGGTGAGTTGAAGAATTTTGACAAGTAATTTCCTATATTTATTGAGATGATTATACAAATTTCTTTTTATTTCCTAGTACATATATTTATTTTTTATTATAACATCAACCCTGCATTTTTCAAATAAGATCAGCTTGGCCCAGATGTATAATACTTTTAAAATGTCACTAGATTTGATTTTTTATTATTTTGTTTAGCATTTTTGGAATCTCTTTGGATGAAAGACATTGGCCTATAATTTTTTTCTTATAATATGCTTTTCATGTTTGGTTTCAAAGTCATGGTGGTCTTATAGAATAATTTAGTGTTTCTTATTTTTCTATTCTTTGGAAGACTTTAAAATTGGCATTTTTTTTTTTTTTTTACATATTTGGAAAATTTACCAGTGAAGGAATCTTTGTATCAGGTTCTCATTGTAGGTAAGTTTTTACTTTAAAAATTCAGTTTACTAATAAAAACAGGGCTATTCAGATTATCTATTTATTTTTCAGTCAATTTTAATAAGTTATGTCTTCAAATTTGTTACCATATCATTGCCCCTCTTATTATCTTTTCTAATGTTCTAGGATCTGTGGTGATATTTGCTTTTTTGTTTGTTTGTTTGTTTGTTTTGAGACAGAGTCTCACACTGTTGCCCGGGCTAGAGTGAGTGCCGTGGCATCAGCCTAGCTCACAGCAACCTCAAACTCCTGGGCTTAAACAATGCTTCTGCCTCAGCCTCCCAAGTAGCTGGGACTACAAGCATGCGCCACCATGCCCAGCTAATTTTTTACATATATTTTTAGTTGGCCAATTAATTTCTTTCTATTTATAGTAGAGATGGGGTCTCACTCTTGCTCAGGCTGGTCTCGAACTCCTGACCTTGAGCTATTCACCCACCTCGGCCTCCCAGAGTGCTAAGATTACAGGCGTGAGCCACCGCACCCAGCCTG
>CAUYMX010015156.1:0-42196 GCA_963573855.1 Lepilemur septentrionalis
TTTATGGCAGCACAATTCACTATTGCTAGGTCATGGAAACAACCCAAGTGCCCATCAATTCATGAGTGGATTATTAAAATTTGGTATATGTTTACAATGGAATATTACTCAATTTTAAGACACGACAATGAGCTAGCACCACTTATATTATCCTGGATTGAACTTGAGCCCATTATTCAAAGTGAGGTGATACAAGACTGGAAGAATGGACCCCACATGTACTCGCCATCAAATTGGTACTGACTGATTAACACTACAGTGCTCAAATGGTGGTGGTGTCCACCAGGGATTCAGGGGTTGGGGGGTAGACTCACATCTGAGGGATGTGGTAAGCATTGTGGAGGGGAGGGACATGCTTGAAATGTAGTTGGGGATGGGAATTAGGGGTCTCAATAGAGGGAAGGAAATCTTCTAAAACTGATTTATGTGAATAGCTGTACAACTTGGTAAATTTACTAATAATCATTTAATTGTACACTTAAAAAATGTGTTAAGCAGGTATATTTCATATTAAGTGTTCTTACCACAATAAAAAATGTATAGGATGTATCCCAAGAGATACTAAGAGAAAATATTACAGGTTGTATGCATTGATCAGAAAAAAAAGAATAAAAATAAGTTGACACAAATTCCCAAAGAAATTGAACTTCTCCCAGAAAAAGTTCAGGCAATGTCAAAGTGACCAGATTCCTCCCCAGCCCTGCATTTAGAAGACCATGTACCCCAGTCGCTCCAAGAGCAACCCAGTTTATGCCCGTCAACCCAGTGTAATTATTAACAGAGCTAGCACCACTTATATTATCACTCTCCTAAGTGTCCCCGTCACCCTACAGTTCCAGAGAAATTATCCACATGGGGAAAGGCAGAGGAGAAATAGTTCTCCCTATTTGTAAGAACCATTAGAAATGAAAAACTCAGGGAATGCTGTGCTGTTTCCAGGAAACAAATGTAATCTCTGACAGTAACGTCACCCAAATGCTGAAGGGCAGAAGATATCCAGATGGGAAGAGGAGGTAGAGACATTGCCTGCAGGTCACAAATGTGCTCAGGAAAATAGAATCCCCACCTCTTTCTCCAAAGCTTGAGGACAAGTAAAAATATGACGGAAAGTAAAAAATCACAATAGGACCACCCAGATTAAGTATTTGGGGAATCACCATATTGCAAAGAATCAAGTTTCAACTGATATTCTGTAAAAGAACACCTTGTTTCAAAAAAGAAAGAAGAAAGAGAAGACAGAGAAAGAAAGAAAGAAAGAAAGAAAGAAAGAAAGAAAGAAAGAAAGAAAGAAAGAAAGAAAGAAAGAAAGAAAGAAGAAAGAAAGTATATTTTAATAATGGAAAATTTTAATAATGGAAAATCACAATTATTAAAATGTTTGTTATAGAGAGTTGTTTTTTCTCTTAAAATTGCAACCTACTTTTTGCCTAAAAGGTGTTTTAACAAGCTTATCCACTTTGTGATAATTAATTAACTGCTAAGAATGTCCTTGCTGATTTTACACAATGTATATGGCATGTGTGTGTGTGTGTGTGTGTGTGTGTGTGTGTGTGTGTGTAGCCTCTTGGAGTTAGACTTCCTCCTGCTAAATTATTTTTGTAAAATAAAATAATAAGTGATTTTAGCAGGTTAGTTTTTAATTATACCTACAATTTTTTCTTATTCTTTCACAATACATCTAACCCCAAAGAAACCAAAAATAAATATACCTAAGGATAATACGTTGTCTTTTAAAAGATTCTAAAATCCAAGTTCCCACCAAATGAGCATTTTGTAAAACCAATGGGTCCCTCTCGTAGTCAGGCACTGATGGGACCTGTCTTCTGCACTCACCTTAAGTTGCAATATGGGCCACTCCCCATCCTTTGTACAAAGCAGTCAGAGCTCTGGCTCCTTCAGCCCCTCTGTCTTTCTCAAGGGTCTCCAGATGTTGTCATGTGACCAAGGAAATAGTGACCAGAAAATAGTGAGGTGGAAAATGGTGTTCAGGTGCCATTTCCAAGGCAGTATCTCTGAACCAGAGTTTTAAGGGCAATAGAGGCTGGGCTCTGCTCGCCAATCCTCACACAGTGGCCAACCCTCCACCCACCACCTAACCCAGACACTCATCCCATCTTTGGGAATTCTTTCCATTAGAAACGTTAGCCTTTCATGGATTCAGAAACTGGTATTCTCATAGGCCCCAGTCTTTTGTCCTAGTCTTACTCCTTAAAGTTTCACAGGAAACATCTTCCACCATTTTCCACAGGCCAACCCTTCAGTCTCCCTTGAATATTCTCTCTCTCCTCTTACTCCACAGTCACAGAACAACCCTCTGTGTCCTCTCTATTGGTCATTGCCCGTGAGATGCTATTCTCTCTAGATAGGCCCAGTTAACAAGCCTACCATGAAGCAAAAGGCTGAGCACAGGCACACGACAGCACTTGGCTGCCTTCCGCAGACCTTGGCCCCTCACCTGGAACTGTGTGATGCTTCCTTGGGACTGCTATGAGAGTCTGGTCCTAAAGGACCAACACCCGATGATTGATATCCTGGGTGTTCATCAGCTAACGGTGTTTAATGAGCTCTGTGGAGAGAGTCAGAATGCAAATATGTGAGGATGAGGGCACAGATTAGTCCCCCCTTGCCAATTTTTGGCTCTTCCATGAGGATCTTTACCTTTTCCCATTATGGTGGTGTTGTTTCAGAACTGTTCTGTAGTAGAGTCATTTGCGTGCAAACTGAGTCAGTCCTAAGCCACAGTTCGGTCAGAAGAAGGGCTGGGAATCACCCCAACAGTGACCTCAGTGAGAGTCTAAACTCCCAGAACTCATCCAGCTTCCTTAGCTTCTTGGATGCAGTCTACTCCCAGCAGAAGCAGCCGTGCCTATGAATCCTGTTCAGGCCTAGACCTGGAGTCTTAATGTAACAGAGAATGCGAGGGCCAGAGACCGAGGAGTAAGAGAATATCAGAGGTCACCAGGTTATCAGCCACCACCTATAACCTGTTACAGAATACTTTGTGTCCCTGTCCTTAGGAACTATGGCTTCTACCACACTCAGGTCTTCTGACAGGCTTTAACAGGGCTCAGGCCTTTTATGAACCAGGAAGGATGCTCCACCTCTCTGGTACTGGGACTGCCTGGCACTCTGGGCATTCACTGTTCCTGCTGAGTCTTTATGTAAATATCACGGTTGTGACTTACTCAAGCAGCCTGAACAAGGAGAGTATGCTAAGCTTGTAAGAGCAACAACCAGGAAATATAGTCACAGACACCGAGTTGAGAAAGATTATGGGACTTCCCCAGAGCCAATGACTAGTCTCTGATGCCACAAAGTGACACACTGGAAAGTTATTCCTAAGAGTGGGAGCCCCCGATAAGTATTAATACAGGGCAGACCAAGGAGGGATGGGGCTCTTAAGACTTATGTGGCTTCTACCCACTCCTGGTCCACAGTCACCATATTCTCTGCTGATCTCAGGCCAGAAGCACACTAACCCCAGTGGACCCTTCTCCAGCTTCTCAGAGCCACTGTGCAAGCTCCACTCCACTGAAGGAGTCTTGCTACAGCAAGGTTGTCTCCCAGAAGTAGGGGGACATCAAACCTGCTAGGACACTTCATGGGCAACTCAGGACCACCACACTTCTCCCTGGCACAGTCAGGAATTGAATTTGAGGGACCTGGGGACAGGCCCACAGGCCAAATCCCATACTCCCAGGACTGGATCGTGTTGCTCAGAGGCACAGAGGGGAGACTTGTGAACTAATCTTGGTAGATGCTGAGATAGCTCCTTTGCTAGCCTTTGTGGAGCCTTAAGGCAGGCACAACCACCTCACCCATGCCCAGCCTAACTCTTCCACCCACCTATACTGTGGTAGAGAATAAGGACTCACCTGGAAGTTTCAGGGCCCTGCTCACCACCTGGGGACATTTGAGTGCTCCTCCTGAGGGGTTAGAGCTGGTCCCAGGTTCCAAAAAGAAAGCAACACTACAGCTAGTTCTTTATGGCAAACACCGCCTACTGGCAGGAAGGTCAACTTGTACAGTCCTTTGCTGACTTGATCATATAGGCCATGGCTGATTCTTACCCACAAGCACCACCTACTGTCTCAGAGATTAAACTAGGCATCCCAACATAATTAAGAAGGCCAGAGGGCTGGGGAAAGAGAAAGTATTTCAAAGACTTGCCTCATCTCTAATCAAGAGACAGGGAATCTGCCCACAAACATAGCTCACCACCACTATAGCCTACAAACAACTAGCAACTGTGAAAACCAGCACACTAAGGATATCTATAACCAAGGCACCCATCCAGAACCTAGACCCTATGAAAGCACCCAAAAGCAAAGAGAAAGGTTCTTACCAAACATATGATACAGATACATCCTTAACAATGTTTTGGGGGGGAATCCCATCTAAAGAAAAGAAAACCCAAATACAAGAAGCAATAGCTGTTCCAGATGAGAAGGAATCAGCACAAGAAATTGGGAGCATGGAAAAGGACACCCCCAAAGGTACACACCAGCTCTCTAGTGATGGACTCAAACAAAATAAAAATACTAACATGACAAATAAAGCATTACAAATTTGGATTATAGGGAAGCTCAATGAAATCCAAGAGAAAATGGGAAGACCAGTTCATAGAAACCAGAAAAACAATTCAAGAAATAAACAAAAACATTACTAAAGAGACAAGCATATTACAAATAAACCAAATAGAACTTCTGGAAATGAAAAAATTCATTTAGTGAAATAGAAAACACAGCAGAAAGCTTTAAGAAGAATAGACTAGATCAGGCAGGACAAAAAACTTCAGAGCTTGGAGACAGCTCTTTTGAATAAATTCAGTCAAAAATAATGAACAAAGAATCAAGAGGAATGAACAAAGTCTACGAGAAATATGAGATTATGAACAATGGCCACATACAAGAATCGCATGCATCCTTGTGGGTGAAGAAGAAAAAACACAAGGCCAAAAAAACCTATTTCAAGAATAATTGAGGAAAATTTCCTTGGTCTTGTTAGATATTTAGACATCCAGATACAAGAAGCCCAGTGAACACCTGGGAGACTTATTGCAAAGGTGCAATCACCAAGACATATAGTCATCAGACTGGCCAAAGTCAACACAAAGGAGGAAATATCACAAGCTGTGAAGTGAAAACATCAAGAAACTTACAAAGGGAAACCCATTAGGCTAAGTGCAGACTTCTCAGTAGAGACCTTACAAACCAGAAGGGATTGGGTCTCCATCTACAGTCTACTTAAATAGAACAATTTCCAACCTAGAATTTGTACCTTGCAAAACTAAATTTGATAAGTGAATGAAAAATGCTTTTCCAGAAAAGCAAACACTGAGGGAACGTGTCATAACTAGACCTGCCCTACAGAAAATACTTAGAACTACATTATACGTGGATCAGCACAATAGACATGAACCAGTGTAAAATCACACAAAAGCTAAAGCTCTCAGCTCATATAAAACAATAGCACAAGAGGGAAAACAAAGGAATAAGGTACTGTCTAACATGATGAACAGAACAGTATCCCACGTATCAATTATATCACTCAACATGGATGGTCTTAATGTTCCACTCAAGAGACATAGGCCAGCTGAATGTATGAAAAAATACAACCTAAGTATGTATTGTACATCTGTACATCTAACCCACAAGGACTCATAAAGACTCAAGGGGAAGAGATGGGGAAAAATACTCCACACAAATGGAAACCAACACAGAGCAGGTGTCACCATTTTCGTATCAGATAAAATAACTTTAAATCAACAATGATAAAGAAAGACAAAGAATGATCACTATGTAATGGTAAAGGGAGAAATTCAACAAGAAGCCATAACAATTCTACATATACATGTACCTAACACAGGAGCTCCAAGATTCATAAAGCAAATTTGACTAGATCTAAGCAAAGAGATAAACAACAGCATTGTATTTGTTGGGAATATCAACACCCCACTAACAGTGCTATACAGATCATCAAGGAAGAAAATAAATAAAGAAACATTGGACTTAAATGGGACTGTAGGACAAATAGACCTAACAGACATTTACAGAACATTCTATGCAAAAACTACTGAATATACATTCTTCTCATTAGCACATGGGACATTCTCCAAGACTGATCATATCTTGGGCCACAAAATAAGTCTCAACAACTTAAAAAAAAATAAAAATCATCCCATGTATCTTCTCAAACCACAGTGGGATAAAAGTAGGAATCAATTCCAAGAAAACTCAAATGTACAAAAAGTCATGGAAATTAAACAACCTGCTGCTCAACAATTATTAGGTCAATAATGACATTAAGATGAACATCAAAAAATTCCTCAGTCTGAAAGACAAAGGAGAAACAAACTATCAAAATCTGTGGGATTCAACAAAAGCAGTCCTAAGGGGAAAATTCATAGACTTAAAGGCGTGCATCAAAAATTCAGAAAGATCACAAATTAAGAAAGTAGTGATACATCTCCAGGAACTAGAAAAGGAAGAGCAAACCAAACCCAAAGTCAGCAGAACACAACTACAGTCAGAGAAGAGCTAAATGAAATGGGGGAAAAAATACAAAGGATAAATGAAACAAAAAGTTGGTACCTTGAAAAGATAAACAAAATTAATAGACCTCTTGCTTGATTAACCAGGAATAGAAGATTAAAGACCCATAAACACTCAATTAGAAATGAAAAAGGAGATATTACAACTGATACCACAGAAATACAAAATATCATTTGTGAATGCTATGAAAGTCTCCACACACATAAACTAGAAAATGTTAAGGAAATGGAAAAATTTCTGGAAACACCCAACCTCCCAAGACTCAATCAGGAAGAAATAGAACTCCTGAATAAGCAAATAATGAGCAGTGAGATGGAAATAGTAATAAAAAAAATCTTCCAATAAATAAAAAGCCCTGGACCAGATGGATTCACAGCTGTATTCTACCAGCCCTATGAAGGAGATCTGATACCCATACTGCAGAAATTATTCCATAATATTGAGAAGGAGAGAATCTTAATTCATTCTACAAAGCCAGATTCACCTTGATATCAAACCAGGAAAGGACACAACAAAAAAAGAACACTTCAGACCAATATCACTTATGAATATAAATGCAAAAATCCTCAATAACATACTAACAAATCAAATCCAATAGCACACCAAAAAATTAATCCATGACCAAGGAAGCTTCGTCTCAAGGCTGCAAGGATGGTTCAACATACATAAATCAATAAATGTAATTCACCACATAAACAGAAACAAAAACAAAGGCCATATGATCATCTCAGTAGGTGCAGAAAAAGCATTTGACAAAATCCCAAAATCCAGGACCCTTTCATGATAAAAACCCTCAATAAACTAGGCATAGAAAGAACATATCTCAAAATTATAAAAGGCATACATGACAAACACACAGTCAACATCAGACTGAACAGGGAAATGTTGAAAGCATCCCCACTAAGAACTGTAA
The DNA here is from genome assembly GCA_963573855.1 of Lepilemur septentrionalis. Taxonomy (NCBI): domain Eukaryota; kingdom Metazoa; phylum Chordata; class Mammalia; order Primates; family Lepilemuridae; genus Lepilemur; species Lepilemur septentrionalis. The sequence goes on from CAUYMX010015156.1 coordinate 7,468, forward strand.
CAAGTGTGCCCACTGTCACCACTTCTATTCAACATAGTACTGGAAGTCCTAACCAGAGCAATCAGGCAAAAGGAAGAAAAAAAGGGAAAGAGGAGGTCAAATTATCACGTTTTACTGATGATATGATCTTGTATTTAGAAAACCATAAAGACATTACTAAGAGAGACTCCTGGAATTGATAAGTAAATTGAGCAAAGTCTCAGGTTACAAAATCAATGTACCCAAGTCAGTACTATTTCTGTATATGAATAACAGTCAAGCTGAGAATCAAAGACTCAATATAATTCACAATAGATAAAAAGAAAAGAAAATACCTAGAAATATACTTAACCAAAGAGGTGAAAGATCTCTACAAAAAGATCTATGAAACACTGAGGGATGAAATCACAGATGACACATATGAATGCAAAAACATATCATGTTCATGGATCAGTAGAATCAGCATTGTTAAAATGTTCATACTACCTAAAGTGATTTACATATTCAATGCCATCCCCATCAAAATACCAATGGCATATTTCACAGATATAGAAGAAAAATAATTCTACACTTCATGTGGAACCAGAATACAGCCCTAATAGCCAAAGCAATCTTAAGCAAAAAGAACAAATCTTTTCTTTGTTCACATATTACCAGACTACAAACTATACTATCAGGCCATCATAACCAAAAGAGCATGGCATTCACACAAAAATAGAGACATAGACCAATGGAACAGAACAGAGAACCCTGGTATAAAACCATCTACCCATAACCAACTGATCTTTGGCAAAGCAGACAACAATACACTCCGAGGGGGGAAAAGCCCTGTTCAATAAATAGTGCTAGGAAAATTGAACAGCCACATGTAGAAGAATGAAACAGGATCCATATCTCTCACCACTCACAAAAATTGACTCAATATGGATAAAAGACTTAAATTTAAGTTGTGAGACCATAAGAATTCTAGAAGTAAATGTAGGAAAAACTCTTCAAGACATCAGTCTAGGCAAAGAATTTATGACTAAACCCCAAAGGCAATTACAGCAAGAACAAAAATAAATAAATGGGACTTGGTTAAAATAAAAAGCTCTGCACAGCTAAAGAAATAACCAACAAAGCAAATAGACAACACACAGAATGCAAAAAATTATTCACAAATTATACATCCGATAAAGGACTAATATCCAGAACATATGAAAAACTCAAACAAATCAGCAAGAAAAAAAACCAAACAACCCCATTTAAAAGTGGGCAAAAGACATGAACAGAAGTTTTTGAAAAGAAGATAGACAAATGGCCAGCAAACACATGAAAACATGCTCAACATCTCTAATCATCAGGGAAATGCAAATCAAAACCACAGTGAGATATCACATAGCTCCAGTGAGACTGGCTTTTATCAAAGAGTCCCAAAACAATAAATGTTGGCATGGATGTGGAGAGATAGGAACACTCATACATTGCCGGTGGGACTGCAAACTAATACAACCTCTATGGAAAGTAATATGGAGATACCTCATAGAGCTACAAGTAGAACTACCATTTGATCCGGCAATCCCATTGCTGGGCATCTACTCAAAGGACAAAAAGACATTCTTATAATAAGGACATCTGCATTCGAATGTTTATAGCAGCACAATTCATAATTGCAAAGATGTGGAAACAACCCAAGTGTCCATCAATACATGAATGAATTAATAAAATGTGGTATATGTATACCATGGAATTCTACTCAGCCACAAAAAACAATGGTGACCTAGCACCTCTTATATTATCCTGGATAGAGCTGGATTCCATTCTACCAAGTGAAGTATCCCAAGAATGGAAAAATCAGCACCACATGTACTCCCAATCAAATTGGTATTAACTGATCAGCACTTATGTGCACATACAGTAGTAACACATTCACCTGATGAAGCACATTCATCGGGTGTCAGGTATGTACAGTGGAGGAGGGGATGGCTGTATCCACACCTAATGGGTGTGGTGCGCACTGTCTTGTAGATGGACACACTTGAGGCTCTGACTGGGGTGGGCAAAGGCAATATATGCAAACTAAACATTTGTACCCCCGTAATATGCTGAAATAATAAATAAATAAAACTGGGGAAAAAGAAAACCTAAGAAGTATACATGTTTATGAATCTTTTATTTCTGTAGAAGCACACAGATCATTCCAAGAATGATTAATTTGAGTCTTTTCACACACAAAACTCCACTGGCATGGTCCAGAGGATTATTTCCCAGGCTTGGTTAATGATTAGTATTCCCCAGTGTTCTTGGCAAAATACTGATTCTTAATCACCCTAAACTTAGTAAGTTGTAATTTTTAGGGAAGGGGGTTCTAATTTACTAGATGTGGTGTAATCACAAGCACCTGGGTTTTCAGTACACACCCAGATGATTCTAATGTTTCAAGTTTTGGAAACAGAGGTGTGCAAAACATCTCAGCACTTACATCATTTCATGACAATGTTTGGTGGCTGCAGGAGCTCCACCTGGGGTTGGGTCATCTGCCAACACCCTGCTAGACAGAGACAACCTTAATAATGTGAGTGACATGGCTCAGACTTTGCTCTACTATCTTGCTGAGGGTAGTTGTTGCTGATTTCTCATAGTGTTTCATAACATCCCAACTTCAGGAGACAGAAAATGAAAGACTAAAAATCAAAAGTATCATGATTTCCAGTTCAGCTACTAAATGTCAGTGCCACTCTCACCAAGTCACACCCACTCCCTGTACCTCCCTTTCCTTACTCATAAAATGAAACTGCTGAAGGACATGATTTCATTAAGAAATGGCATCTTCAGTCCCCATACCCAATTATTCATACATTATGGGACAGTGTCTTCAGGTGCACTTTCAGGAAGCAGCCACTGCCCTTCAGCATTTCCTGGGTCAGAAGATATCAGCCCCAATGCAGCTCAACAGAGAAACAGCCCACCCCGCTATTTTAGCTGCAGTTGTGATCTTTGGTGGCATAGTTCTAAGACTATTATTTCCCCCCTGGAATTCAAAAGCTCCTTTCTCAGTGCATCAGGCCCTCTATAGTACAAATTGGTAAACGTCCAAAGGAACCAAGTTCTTCAGTGAATGTTGCCCTGGAGCTTGTGCTTCTCAAATGCAAGAGTATTTGCTATAGAACATGTGTGCATACCAGGTGTAGACCAGGCCAATCACCTGAAAGTGTTGCTACTCACAGGGGCCTTCCATGATTTCATACATCATTGCATTGGGTGCTATTTCTCACATGTGAGGGGTAAGCTAGGGGCCCATGGAAGTCTATGCTTTCCAGGTTACACATGCTCTCTATAAGATTACTGTAAATTGGTGTTTTCATTTTTATTACACTCCAAATGTCCTTGAGCCTCTTCTGCATCATCAGGATGACCACCTGGTCCCAGCCACATGATGCCATAACTCATATTTGAACTTTTGTTTGAGCTCATATTTGTGCCAAGTGATAGTCCATGGTGCTTGCATTAACAAAGTTTTTCACAGTAGAGAAAAGAAGTCAGAACACCAAATCATCATACAGCCTACAGTAGGATGGAGATGGATAGCACTTAGAACCATAATCATGTCACAAGTAAATTTGTCATCAGCTTTCAGTTAATAGTGTAAATTGGCAAATGTAACAACCTGCCACCCTTTATTAGCAGTGAGCATATAAGTAAATATCCAGTGCCTAATTCCTGTATTTGATATTCATGAGTTAATTAGCTTCACTGCTTATTTTAATGTTTATTTTTATAAAACTTCAATGCTAACATATTCAATTGAGGAAGAAAACTTTAGAGATGAGTAGAGGAAGAAGGTGGAGTAGGACTCTCCAGTGATCATCCCGCACCAGAACCATCAATTTGAACAACTATCCATGTACAAAAAATCTTCACAAGAGGTAAAGAAGCCAGATGAGAGATCACAGTACATGGTTTTAGCATAATAATAATAATAAGGGATGCATTGAAGAGAGTAAGAAGGACAGTTTTATCTTACCCACGTCATACTTCCCCCGACCTCAGGCAGTGAAAAGAAAGAGACACCACCCACTTGGGATAAGGAGAAGGAAATAAGCATAGAACTTCACCTTGAAACCCAATTCTGGGCCCACTACAATAAAACCCACCACTGGGCATAACCCCTCAACCCCTAATACCAGGCTAATACCCACTGATGGAGCCTCTAGATCTGCCCTAGCATCAGACAAGAACCTATGACACCAGTGAGACGGACTTGAGTTTTGGCCCACATCACTGCTGGCCAACTACTGGGACCTGAATAAACTTCAGTGTTTAGCAGGCTGTAATAGCCGTGGGCCTTGAACATGCCCTAGTGCTGCACTGGTTTAAGGGGCCATGGTTGCCAGTGCTGCCTCAGCCTTGGCTGCCAAGGGATTCTGGCCATGGCAATCTTGGGCTAAGGGTACCTCCTAGTGCTACAATGGCTGAATTCATCAATCAACCAATTGATGGTTGGTTAGAGATCTCACCAATAAACCTGACTTAAATCTCTGGACAGGTTTACTGCTGAAAGGAGCTCCCAAACAAGGGAAGACTGTGAAGACTGGATAAAGTATGTACACGAATGCACACACATCAATGCATGGCCACAAGGATCAAGATCAATCAGGGAAACATGATGTCACCAAATGGACAAAATAAAGTGCCAGTGATTGTCCCTAAGGAAATGGAGATGAAAGAACTGAATAGCAAAGAATCAAAATACTTGTTTTTAAAAACTTAGCAAACTTCAATAAAATACAGAGAAATAATTCAAAATTTTATTAAAGAAATTTAACAAAGAGATTAAATAATGTTTTAAAAATCAAACAGAAATACTGGAGATGAAAAACACAATAGAGAGCATCTACAACAGAATTGACCAAGCAGAGGAAAAGAATCTGTGAACTCAAAGACAAGGTAATTCAAAATATGTAGTCAGAGGAGAAAAAGAAAAAGAATGAAAAGAAATAAAAAAAGCTTATTGGGTTTATAGGGTAACATCAAAAGAGCAAATCTATGGGGTTTTGGTGCTTAGGAAGGAGCAGAGAAAGAGAATAGGTAGAAAGCTTATTTTAAAAACAGTAACAGAAAACTTTCCAAACCTGGAGAAAGACACAAATTATCCAGGTACACAAAGGCCAAAGGTCTCCAATCAGATTCAACCCAAATAAGACTACCTCACTACATATTATCATCAAAATGTCAAAGATGAAAAATAAAGAGAGGATCCTGAAAGCAGCAAGAGAGAAGAAGCAAATAGCATAAGGAAATCCCAATAAACCTAAAAGCAGACTTCTCAGCAGAAATCTTACAGGCCAGGAGAGAGTGGAAAGATATATTCAACAAACTGAATGACAAAAAAAAAAAAACCTTCCAAGCAAGAACACTATAGTCAGCAAAGCTGTCCTTCAGAAATAATGGATAAAGAAAGACTTTTTCAAACAAACATAAGCTGAGGGAATTTATCACCATCAGACCTGTCTTACAAAAACTGCTAAAAGGAATTCTTCAAGATGAAGAAAAGGATGCTAATGAGTAACACAAAAACATCTGAAAGTATATAACTCAGTGGTAAAAGTAAGCACACAGTCAAATTCTGAATACTCTAATAATGTAATGGTGAGGTATAAATCATTTATATCTTTAGTATGAATCTTAAAAGACAAAACTATTAAAAATAATAACTATAATAATTTATTAAAGAATATGCAATATAAAAAGATATAAATTATGAGATCAAAAATTTCAAATGCTGGGAGGAATGAAGTTAAAGAATAGAATTTTTTTCTCTTTCTTTTCCAAAAATAGTTAAATTGTTATCAGTTTAAAATAAACTGTTAAAACTATACAATGTATTTTTCAAGCCTCATGGTAACCACAAAGCAAAGATCTATAATAGATGCATTAAAAACAAAAATCAATGAAACAAAACATATTACTAGAGCAAATCACTTAATCTTATGGGAAAACAGTGAGAAAGGAAGAAAGGATGTTCGAAACAACTAGAAAACAAGGAACAAAATGACAGGAGACAGTCATTACCGTGAATAATTACCTGGAATGTAAACAAATTAAATTCTCCAATTAAAAGACATAGAGTGGCTGAATGGATAAAAAAAAAAAAAAGAAAAGAAAAAGAAAAAGAAAAACAAGACCCAACTATGCGCTGCCTACAGAGACTCATTTCACCTGTAAGGACACACATAGGCCGAAAGTGAAAGAATGGATAAAGATGTTCCATGCAAATAGAAACCAGAAGAGAGTAGAAGTAGCTATACTTAGATAAGATAGACTTTAAGTGAAAAACTGAAAGTTTTTACTTAAATAAAAAAGCATTAAAAAGTTAAGTAAAAACTTAACTAAAAACTGAAAGTTTTTTAATTAAGTAAAAAGAGTCCAAGATGGTCATTATACAATAGCAAAGGAGTCAATTTAGCCAGAGAATATAACAATCGTAAATATGTAGGTACCCAACATTAGAGCACCTAAAGCAAATCTTAACAGATCTAAAGGGAGAGGTAGACTGCAATTCGATAATAGTATGGGATTTCGACATCTCCTTTTCAGCAATAGACAGATCACACAGACAGAAAACCAACAAAGAAACATCAAATTGTACTCTAGACCAAATGGACCTAACAGACATTTAAAGAACATTCCACTCAACAGCTACAGATACACATTCTTCTCAACTGCACATGGAACATTCCTCAGGATAGGTTATATGTTAGGCCGCAAAACAAGTCTTAACAAATCTAATAAGCTTGAAATTGTATCAAGTATCTTCTTTGACCTCAATGGTATAAAACTATAGAAATCATTAACAGGAGAAACCTTGGAAACTTTACAAATACATGGAAATTAGACAACATGCTCCTTAACAACCAATGAGTCAACAAAGAAATCAAAAAGACAATTTTTACATTTCTTGAGAAAAATGAGAATGGAAACACAATATACCAAAGCCCATGAGATATAGTACTAAAAGGGAAAATCATAGCAATAAACACCTACATCAAAATAGAAGGAAGATTTCAAATAAACAACCTAACATTGTATCTTAAGGAACCAGAATAACAGGAACAAATTTAACCCAAAATTAGTAGAAGGAAAGAAATAATAAATATCAGAGCATAAATAATCAAAATAGAGATTAAAAAATACAAAAGATCAACAAAACAGTGGGTTTTTTGAAAGATTAAATTCACAAACCCTTAGCTAGACTAAGAAAAAAAGAGAAAAGATCCAAATAAAATCAGAGATGAAAAGGAAGATATTACAACTTATACCACAGAAATACAAAGAATCATGACAGATGATTATGAACCATTACATGCCAACAAATTGGAAAATCTAGAAGAAATAGATAAATTTCTTGATGCATACAACCTACCAACACTGAACTATGAAGAAACAGAAAATCTAAACACACCAATAACGAGTAAGGATATTGAATTAATAATAAAAAGTCTCCCATCAAAGAAAAGCCCAGGACCTGATGGCTTCACTGCTGAATTCTACCAAACACTTAAAGAAGAACTAACACCAATTCTTTCCAAATTATTCCACAAATCTAAAGAGGATGGAATTCTTCCAATCCCATTCCATGAGGCCCTGATACCAAATCCCATTTCCCTGATGCCAAAAGCAGACAAGGACACAAGAACAAAAAAGAAAACTACAGGCCAGTATCATAAGATGAACATAAGATGATGAATGTAAGATGCAAAAATCCTCAACAAACTACTAGCAAACCGAATTCAAGAAAGCTGTGAGAGTGTCAAAAAAAAGTAGTCAAAGAGTGGTGCCCTTTTACATACTGAATTTCCCACCATTACCACGGACCAAGGACCTTCCATCCCCAGCTAAGCACCAGTCCCTGGCCCACCCATTGTGATGGCTTCACTCAACTACTTCTGCTAATTTCAGTTTACTCTTTCTTTTCTTTATTTCATTTTACATCTGTTTTAGCTGTATTATTATATAAATATTAAGATATGAAGTTTATATTTAGCTATATGTTCATACATTATAATTAGGACAAAACTAATTTAATTTAATGCAAAACATTTTCTTTAAAAGGTCCTAACCTTAAAAGGATCTATTATACACACTGAGGTATATGGGCAATATATAAAGACTATGGATGATGTCATCCAAAAAGGAAAGAAAACCAAGCAAAACAGAAACAGAGATCAGCTCCATGCTGATGCTAGTCACTCAATCTCAGGTGATACTCATGAGCTCTGAGGCCTCTTCATATCCACACCCAGGAGAAGGTCCTGAGGTCTAGTGTTTGGGTCTTGACGTCACTTGTGCAGATGCCTTGTGGGCTGGACAGCGTCAGCTTGAGAGGAGAGCCTTACTCCACTTCATCTCCCGAGCTTCTGAGCCCACATCTTGTTTTTCAGTTGCTATGAAGGCAATGCTTCCTCTTCATCCATAAAATGAGGTGAGAACAGAGGCCCTGCTCACCTCTCAGCACTGGAGTCAAAATGACACTGGGAAAATATAGGTGAAAAAACACTGGGAACCAGAAAGTTTAACACAAAGTCCTCTGACCAAGCTGCCACTTCTAGGCTGAGTTCAGTCATCTATATTTAAATCAAAGGCAGTGTTGTACAATGTCCCCAGGTCTGAAGTGAGGAAGATGGGCTGGCCTCCCTTGGAGGAGGCGATGAACCAGCCAGGAAAGGCCACGGATTCGAGGGTGGAGGTCCTACCAGTCTTGGCACGGTAGAAAAGGAAGGGCTCCACGGGCTTGTCTCGTTTGTACAGTTCCATGATTTTCTCCTCCTAAAATGTGAGAGAGAATACCCATGAAAAGACACAGTAGCTGTTTGAGATGTTCAAAGTTATTTGCACACAACCAGCAAATGTTCCAAAGTTCCAGAAAGCCTTACCCCTCTGCTAGAGCAGGCCTAGAAAAACACATTTCAAAGGAGCAACAGTGCGAACACACACACACAAAATTTCACGTTCCAAGCCTCCACCCTCAAATCCAGAGATGGCATGGGAAGGATGCAAGGGACAGTTTATTGCACAAGAGACCACACTTGAAAAATCCTCCAGAGATGTTTCAGTATGTGTATAGATGTAATATAGAAGAAAACAGTGTATATTCATAAAACTGGAATTATATGCCCAGTTGGGAAATTGCTTTTGTACTCAATGAACCATGTACATCTTTTTATAACAATAAATATTTGAAATACAAAAAAAAATGAATTGGGACTATCCGCACACAAGAGGCTGGGGGATGTTCCAGGAAAGGGAATAGGATGCAAATTGGCAGCAATAAGCCAAGGATCTCCTTTACCAATGCCACAACAGTGAGAGCCCTACCATGCAAGAACCACTGCTATAGCAAAGAACGGCCAGGTTGGGGTATAAGTCTCCGACCAGTTGTCAAACATATGAGAAAGATCACTACCATGACAAGGACACAAGAGGCTGTATCAAATCAAATGATTTGCACCAAACGAATGAAGTAAATAGAGCAATCAGAAAATGCCTTCTATATTGTATACAGAAGTATATTGTGTACATGTATGTACATGTGTATATGCATATATTGTATATTTAGGTAAAATAGAAATGTCTAATTATACTTGTGCAAGATCTCAAGAAAAGCACAGAAATGGTAATTTTAATTCAGCCACATTAAAGGGAGAATTTCTCTCCCATAGGGTTCCTTTACTCAATTAATGGCTTCCATGTAATTTATCTAATTCTTTGGAGGGTCAGAAACTCAACAGTCATCCTCGATACTTCTTTCTTTGATTCCCTAATATCTAACCCAGCAGCAAGGCCTGTGGACCCTTTTTTCAAATATTTCCTGAACTGAGCCACTTCTTGCATGCTCACACATACACTGCCAACCCCCAAGCCAAGCCATCGGCATCTCTCACCTGGACAATTAGGGTGACCTTCTAACTATTCTTGAACCTACTCTACACCCTACTAACCACTATTTCACACTCCCATACCTCCTCCTCCATCCTCAACTTCAACTTCCTAGTCACCGAGAAAACTGAAACAGTTAGGAGAGAACTTGCACAAACCACCCCATAGCATGGGCCCCAGCACATCACACCCACACCCACACCCACGCTTCCCTGCCCGAGGAGGTCTGGCTGGCCAGTCCCACCTGCACTTGCTGACTTAAGGGAGTTCTCTCCCTGCTCTCTCGTGCTCCATCAATTTTGCCTGCTCTACTCAGTCAGTCCCAGCAGCATATTTGCTGTCATTTCTACCATCTTAAAAAAATAACTGCTTTGACTACCCACCATCACTGCCAGTTCCCCTTTACAAAACTCTTTCTAATAGCTCTCTGTATTTCCTGCCTCTGATTTCTCTCTTGTAATTCCTCTCTTTTAACTCACTCCATCTAGGCTTTTGCACCCACTACTGTACCAACACTGTCCCTACCAAGGTCCCCAATGACCCACACATGCCAAATGCAATGGTGAAGTCTTAGTCCCCATGTGAGGGCAAAGGCACAACAGAAGGGCAAGTCAGCCAATAGGACATAGTGGAAAATGTCATTCTGTCCTCATCTTATGGATCACACTCACTCTGTCAGCAAATCCTATTGCCTCCACTTAAAATACTCCCAGAATCTGACCCACTTCCCCTCACCTCCTCTGCTATCCCCTGGCCCATCAAGTCACATCTAAATCACCTTACAGCCTCCTGAAAGATTTTCACCTTTGCCTTCACAGTCTACGATCAATGAGGAGCTAGAGTGATCCTTTTAGACCTAAGTCCACCCAAGTTACTCTTCTGTTCAAATATTTTAAGGGTTTCCCATTTCACTCAGATTGCAAGGTTACATACTTACAGAGCAGTCATGGTCTTCCTTTACCTCTCTGGACTCCTTCCTCAATTCACTCCTGTGCGCCTGTCCTCGCTGGATACCCTGCTGACCAACTTCCCTTCCTCCCTCTGTTCCCTGCAACCGTCTCACTGCACTACCCACTCCTGACCCCTCTCTGTTTTGGGCGCTGTGGTCACTTTATCCTGCTCTACCTGGTCTTTTCTCAGAGACATGGTACCCTTTAACATAGCACAAATTTACCTACTAATACATTTACTGTTTGCAGTTTCTCTCCTCCCACTAGAATCCAAGCCCCATGCAATGAGGGCCCTTTGCCATTCTGTGCACAGATGTATCTCAGGTGCCCACAGAGTGATGGAGGCCAGGAAGTACCCATATGTTTGCTGAATTGAATTGGGTAAAGTTGAGTTGAATTGAATTAAATAGAAGTTTACAGAACAAGAACAGTCATTAAAAAATGAAAGAAGAAACAACCAAAAGCCTGTGGATTAAAATAGTAAAGATTGAAATTTTAGGATATGCTACAGAAGGATGATTTAGCAGATGGGACCACATTGAAAATGTAATCATGAGCTGGGAGAGCAAACCAAGAAATTCTCCCAGAACACAGCACTAAAATCAAAAAATAAAATCCAGTCATTGCAAACAATAAAATGTGATATATGTATACCATGGAGCACTACTCAACCATAAAAAATGGTGATCTAGTTTCTTTGTAACAACCTGGATGGAACTGGAGAGCATTCTTCTAAGTGAAGTCTTGTAGGAATGGAAAAACAAACACCACAGGTACTCAATACTGAATTGGAGCTAGTCGATCAATTTACGACTTAACGTGCACATGTGGAAGTCAAAGGAAATCAAGCAGGTAGGGAGGAGGAGAGGGGATGGTAAATTCACACCTAATGGATACAATGCACACTAACGGGGTGAAGGGTACATTTGTAACTTCGACTCAAACTGTAAAAAAGCAAATTATGTAACCAAAACATGTGTACCCCTATAAAATGCTGAAATAAAATTAAAGAAAGTATGGAAAATTAGATGAGATATTGTGAGATACTGAAGTGAGATGCAGGAGTTCCAATGAAGGATGAATGGGAATGCCAAAGGGAGAATAAGGCGTAGAATACACTTGAAGAAACAATGGCTGAGAATATTTCAAAATTTAGGAAAGACGGGGTGTCCTCAACTATTGAGGGGCAGGATAAACCAAAGAAAACAACTCAAAAGGAGCTAGAAATAAATATGCTTAGGAAGATGAGAGAGCCAGACCTGGTGGTTCACACCTGTAATCCCAGCAACACGGGAGGCTGAGGCAGAAGGATCACTTGAGGCCAAGAATTCAAGAACAGCCTGGGGAACGTGGAGAGACCTTGTTTCTAAAAAAGTAAAATTATCCAGGTGTGGTGGTAAACACCTGTAGTCCCACCTGCTCAAAAAGGCTAAGGCAGAAGGATGTGTTGAGCCCAGGAGTTCAAGGTTGCAGTGAGCTATGATCATGCCACTGCATCCAAGCCTGAGCAACAGAGTAAAAACCACGTCTCTAACAAAAAAAGAAAAAAGGGAAGAAATTTTTTTTAAAAAGAATACTTCTTTTTTAATTCTAAAATTAGATCTTCTGCCAAATACTTCTAAAAGAAAAATTGGTGCTTTTTCCTCCATATTATTCTTTGTAGTCACTCACCTTCAGCTGCAGTGTGGGCTGTCCTCCAACATCCTTACAAAATAGACACATTTCTGGATTCTGGATTCCCAAATAAATGGGATCCCCTTTGCCTTGTTCAAGAGCCTCTGGATACCTGCATACGACAACAGTGACAGTCGCTAGAAAGAAATGGGGAAATGATGTCAATTTCCTTTTGAAGTCAGAAAAGACTCTGATTGAACAGGGCAGCCCCTTCCAAGTGGGTCTGGAAGAGACCTAAAGAGTGTGATCCCTGCTACCCTAGGACTCCCACATGGCCAACTACCATATTCATTCATGCATCCATTCAGACCATGTGCCATCCACTGCCCTAATAAATGGGCAAACAAAGAGTTAAACAGATTGCATATCCTGGCCTTGTCATTTTCACACTTCTGCTTGAACACCTGGAGATGGGAAGCACCTACACCAAGCTGTCCTTCTGATCCTTAGAGAGCTTTGTCCATTAGCAAGTTTTGCCTAATGTGATGTCAAAAGCTGCCTTCCTGAGGTATTCATCCATTTAGTCCTTTTAGAACACCTTGAGGTCATGCAGAACAAGCTACTCCTCTTCCATAAGACAGGGCTTCAGGTCCCTGAAAGCAGCTCTCCTATTCCACAGGAGGCTTCTCTCCCATCTTTAACTTCTTTACCCTAGTCTAAGACAAACCTCTCCCTGACTTCTCCTCTGACTTCTCCTCCTAGGCAGGTGTGAAATTCCCCCATCCAGGTGGGCCCCATTGCAGAGCCACACTTTCACAAAAGGCCGGTGCCAGCGTCTCAGCTGCACAAGTGCAAGGGGCGAGGCAGCCTCAGGATGACCACTCACCTGGAGCCACGTGGGCACTCTGCGGAACTGCCACAAGGGTCTCACCCTGAAGGGCCCACACTTGCTGATTCGAATCAATGACCACCCCGGTCTTAGGTCTCCTGGCTTCTTAAAAAAAAAGAATTAAGAAACATGATAATCAAGACATCTGCACTAGAAGAAAGGTTATCTAATCCAGACTCTTCAGTGAGGAAAGTCTGGGCTTGGCACACCAAAACTGGCAGCACTCCATGATCTATTGGCCCAGCCTTTCTTCCTAGTAAAGTTGTGGGCTCTGGTGAGGAGAGCAAGGGCAATCTCATGGTACATGTGTGTCAAGGCCCAGATACTCTCTTCTGTGCCTACTCTGTGCTTGGTCTGATGCTGGGGAATAGGGCCAGAGCAGTGCCTAAGCAAGAGTCCCCACCCTCCAGAAGCCCACAGTCCAGTGGCAGGTGGAGAGAGAGCACCAGGTAGGTGGGGGCATGCACACGAGGAGCAGAGAATGCTGGGGCATCCAGAGGATACAGCTGTGAGGACATGGCCCCCCACAATCATCCTCCCCACCCCCACTGCTTCCAGAGCCCCACCCACTATCACCTGATTCTGCAATGGGCTGTGGTCCACGGATATGGTTTCGTTTTCTTTTGCCTGTCATAGTGAGGTTGTCTCTGCACCTGTGAAGACAGAGATAGAGATGAGCTACAGGAGATGTTTCCAAGGCCTTCCAGGACACTAGTCCCTGAGTCCTCATGCTAGACAGGGAGCTGAGAAACCCAGCCTGACACAAATCTCTGGTCAAAAGATCTGAGCCACCTCTGGGACAAAACTTCAAAGCAGCCTCAGGGAGGGGAAATCAGGCAGAATTTTCCTCTACCCAGAGATCCAGCTAATGACAGTATCTCGCCAGGAATTCCAAGGCCGGCCATGACTTTTGAACTCAAATGCCCACAAGGCCCCTAATGCCAGTGTCTCCTCCTCCCCAAAGCCCTCTCCCCTCATGGGCATTTTTTCTCCCTAGGAGCAGGGAAGGGTCCCATGCCAGGGCAGATCCGCCAGGATCTCAGCAACTCCCCAGTGAGAAGCAGCCCCACACAGGACAAGGCACAGAGCCAGCCTAGCATGGCCCCTCCCTTTCTTGAGCCCCAAAGCACAGAAAAGAGGGAAGATTCCAGAGTCAGAGGGCTTTCCAGCTGTCAGCTGCACCTGGCAAGGAAGGCCTTTATCAAAGGTCCAGGAGACTGAATTGCAGCTCCAGAAGTCCCAAGATTAGTGATGGGCTCTGACAGGGCCTGTGCCATTTAACTGAGAGGGTGGCCCCACCTTCCTAGGTGGGGTATGACAAATACAACTGAAAGAAAACCAGTTCCTCCTGCCAGGAGATCCTGTGAGGCTCCGGTGAAGAAATCCCAGAATTGGCACGAGTCTGACCTGTCCGGGCTCCCTGAGAAATAGGTTCTAAGCCAAGCCCCACAAAGTCAACCACAAGGAAAAAGGGATGATGACAGATCCTATGCTCCTTAGAAAGGGGAGTCTAAGGGACTTCCCCAGAGCTCAGTTCTCCTGCCATGTCACTCTGTGGTCAAGACTGGATATGCCTGGCACCCTCATGTCAGGGACTGCATCTCCTGGGATTGGGAGCCTTGCCCTGTACAGTCAGGCCAAGGGCATCCGGTGAGAGCAAAGTTAGCTGTGTGCTTCAGACAGGATGCCGATGGCTGGTGTGTCTGCTACCCACCTGTCCTATCAGGCCACACCTGAATGGAGAGCCAGGCTGAAGAGTTCCTCTACCTAACACCCTTTCAGCCCCTCAGAGATGTGTCTCCATCCATTTGGGGAGCCACAGGGACTAAGAAGACTGGTCCTTTCACTGAGGCAAGCCTGGTTCCAGGTACCCCCAAAATGCAGTGAACTTCAGAACCACCTAAGAACTAATGAAGTAGGCAGTGATTTCTCCAGAAATTGAGTCCCAGACCCCAGCTTATCCCTCACCCTCTCCCCCAGTAATGCAGGACATTTATAGGTTCCTGATAAGTGCCAATGGCTATTTTTTTATATCATGTTTACACACCTCATCTCATCTGCGATAGTCAAGCAAAAAAATTTGCTGAGACACAAGTAAAGTTGAGTGAGGTGAATTTTAAGAGACAGGCTTGAAGCACCTACAGCTTCATATTCTCCTGTCTATAAGGTGGAAAAAGTACAAAGAATGAGACCAAGCCTTCTAGATAAGCTCCTCTGTGAGCCCCTCTTCCCAGCCCTGGAACCATCTCCTTGCTCAATTTCTCCTACTCTCCACCCCCATCTCCATCTGGCATTAGAGGAGCATGTTCCTTTCCTACTGAGGCCCCAACCCTGTCACTTTTGGCTTCCAGTTGATCTGTTACTCTAGGACAGTATGATCATGAATCAGATACACTTCGTTCAAATTCAGATACACTTAGCCAGTGTCCCCTCCCCAATCCCCTCTGCACAGTTGAAGACCCCTCCATTACACATCAGTCAATATACTCCTTTCTTGGGATGCTTGTCGGGCATCGGGGCCCCTGCAGCCAGGGTTGGAGACAGGGCGTCACGGAGGAATAAGGAAAGACAGTCAGTAATTGAAAGAGAAGGATCAGGGGACTCAAGGCTTCTCCAGACCAAGAGCCCCGAGCTGAGTTCCTCATTCATATTTATTTCTCTTAACAAAACAATCTCATCAATCAAGCTAAAGTTTAACTTTAAGAAATTTTTCTTATACAAAAGCAGGTGCTGTAAGTTTCCATTCTTATAGTAATTAAAAGCAAGGAATCATTAAACCATAAAGGACATACATCATGATCTTAAGAGAATTTAGTAAAGATTTATATTTTCCAGTTATACATTCTTCTTAACAAGAATTAGCTATTAATCTAGGCTAAGCTATTTCTAGCCTTCTATTAAACAAACTCATTAACTGTGAGCCACAAGCCATGCCTGCCTTCCATCCAGCCAGACACTTCATTAAGCAGTCCCAGGGCGGCTTTCTGTCCTAGAGTGAGCTGTTGCTTTCAACATCTCCTGCCTCACGACATATCCTGACCTTTAGAAAGGCAGCTGGCCCTGTGTTCAAGTTCTGATCTATGCTTTCTTATGCTAGCTATGTTCAGTGGTGGTCTCAGCTGTTCTCAACCACTGCAAGAGATGCTCACCACAAGACAGCATCTAGACATCTCCATCTTCTGACCCCCAAATCCCTTAAGCCTTTATTTCAGCCAGGATCTGGTTTGAAAGCAGTGCCTACACCAGGAATTACAAACGGAACTGAATACAAGCAATCAGGTATACCTATGTTGGAAGGCTAAACAGCAAAAAGGAATTGCTGTGATATCCCACATAGAAATAACAAAGGAAACAAAATAACCCAGGAGCTCCAAAGAGGGATTTTGTAGGACTGATGCTCAAATCATGGAGTGGGGAAGGGGCTCTCTGCCAAACTGATGCTCAGGCCTCTGAAAAGAGAGCACAATCTGGTGGCTGCATGTGGACCATGAAGGGGGAGGAGAGGGGTCAACGAGGAGAAGCTCAGAGGGCCCAAGGGACACAACCCAGAGAGCTGCATTTTCATTGATTCAGAAGCCTGCGGGTGTAGCTTGAATGTTCCATGCCTAGATGAAGGTTACAAAAGCCTGGGTAGTATGGTGACATGTGTCCTCTTTAGCCTCAGGCTCTAATTCCACTTGGTCCCAACTTTTCAATAGCTTCCCAGCACTCAGCCCTTCCTAGGATTTCCAGCACTCCACACCCATCCTGAAGTCCCCAGTTGAAACTTTAGTGGGAATGAGTGTCAGAGAAGTTAGAGGGAATAGGAGTAAAGATAGGGGTGATAACTGAAGAGCAGCGAGCCCATCTCTGAAGAAATGGCCTCAGACATTTATCTTAAAGTAGACGGGATGACTATTAGGATTACATGGTACCCGAGCTGTACTTGAGGAAACCATCAATATTGATGCTGGTTATAAGAAGCAAAGTATGTAGTTTTGTTAAGTTAATATAGTCCTGTTGCCAGATTCTTTCTATTAAGGTTTTATTATCATGTAGAAAAATGACAATGCACATTGTTAAGTGTGACTTGAATTGAATTCCAGTAAATATTCACAAGGCCAAATTTCCTAGATATGGAAATGATTTTAAGAGAACACTTAGCCGAGACTTAAATTTTCAAGCTCTAAAATACTATTATCTACTTTTTTTTTTCGTAATAAGTTCTGCCAGCTTGATCACTTAAGATGCTCATGACCTTATTGAGTTGAGGGAACATCAATGGAAACCAGGTAGGGTGAGAGAACTTGATAATTTACCACCACTGCAATCTCTAGAATCTGTTTATAGATGCCCATTCTCTATAATACCTTATTCATGTAACCAGTCTGACAATCATAACTAATGAACCAAAAAGAACCATGAATTGGTAAAGGTTATCTGGCCTCCACCCTTGCCAACTACGTAGAATCAAGTTAGTCGTAGAAAGCAGAACTAGGCTTAGAATCTCTAACTCTCAACTCCAAATCCAGGGCTCTCTGCTGGGATGCTCACCAGCTCCCTTGGGGCTACAAAAAGGACCAAAGCCACCATAGCATAGGTCCTATCAAGGGCTACCTACAAGCAAGGATGGCAGTCTGGCCTGGGGATTGGCCATTGGAAAAGAATTGGCACCCACCACAGTTGAACTGACGAAGCAACATGGTTTGTACCATGAACCACAGGGACCAGTGAGGGGCTACTCTAGTAGACTTCAAGAAATGTCAAGGAAATTCCTGTCAAGTCTCTATGTTATAGCCTTTACTCGATGTGGATGGAATGATGTGGTTGGACATGCCAAAAACCTCCATGCAGCCCAAGCCCATTGTCTAAGATTTGCTTCCTGTGGGCTGATCCATCACATCTTCCTGGAGCTGGTCTCCATGAAACCCCAGACTTAGCACATGGGCCCAGCATGCTACTTAACAGCTTCCTCTCCCTCATGTGAAAATGAAGGACAAAGTGACAAAAATAACTGCAAAGCTACTCACCAAAATGGCAAAAATAAATTGAAGCATTAAAAGAATTAAGACAAAAGAACCAAAACCATACAGGACCATTGTAAAGGCATATGTCTCTAAATTTAAAACAGCAATTGATCAAACTATACTCTAGACACAACAACAACAATAAGAGCTAAAGCAATAAAAAGCCTTTATTGGACAGCCCATAGTGCAACACTTAAGGAAGTGTTCTAGGTTAAATGCCCCAAATTTGGAATTTCTGGACAGAGATCCAAATTACAGAGAAACCTTAGCTTTCTTTTCCAAATGGTCCACATCACACAAAATGCAAAAGCTATGAAAGAAAAAATGATACATTGAATGCCATAAAACTTTAGATGTTAGCCAAAACTTGGACAAAACACACTATGAAATAAAGTTAAAAAGACAGACTGCCTAAGAGAAAACATTTGCAACACATCTAGTAAACATATAATAACCAAACTTTTAAAATATTTCTCACTAATCAATAGGAAAAGCGCAAATACTCCTATAAAAAATAAACAATTGATGTGAAAAGCATTTCACCAAGTAGAAAATATAAATGCCCAACAAACATGAGTAATTATAGTTAACACACCAGTATTTAGCAAGATGCAAATCTAAGCAATAATGAAATTCAATTTCCACCCATCAGGAAGGCACAAATTAAAAAGATAGTAGGTAATAATGTGAGGAAACATTCATTCACCATGTGGATGGATGTGTGAATCAGTACATCCTTTCTGGAAAGCAATTTTGCACAGGTTATAATATTAAAAATTTAAATATGAATACCCTTGATGCAAAGTTCTACTTTTCAGAACCTATCAAGTTACTTTCAGCTTCAAAAGCTGAAAAAATCCTACTGAAAGTAGCTAAATAAAACAATGAAGGCCGGGTGCGGTGGCTCACGCCTGTAATCCTAGAACTCTTAGAGGCCGAGGTGGGTGGATCGCTCAAGGTCAGGAGTTCGAAACCAGCCCGAGCAAGAGCGAGACCCCATCTCTACTAAAAATAGAAAGATTTTAATTGGCCAACTAAAAATATATAGAAAAAATTAGCCGGGAATGGTGGCGCATGCCTGTAGTCCCAGCTACTCAGGGGGCTGAGGCAGAAGGATCTCTTGAGCCCTTGAGTTTGAAGTTGCTGTGAGCTAAGCTGACACCACAGCACTCTAGCCCAGGCAACAGAGTGAGACTCTGTCTCAAAAAATAAAAATAAAAATAAAAATAAAAATAAAAATAAAAATAAAAATATTTACTGGATCATGTAATTGGAAGTCCAGAAGTAGTGCATGATCAGAGTTAGTGATCTGGTAATTCTATGATGTCAGCAAGGACCAGCATTTTTTATAAATTCTCTCTGGCCTTAAGTTTAATTTATAACTTAAAGCCAGGTTCCTCCAAGGCTGTAAGAGATGGCTATCTGTGACAATCAGAACTGCACAGTCAGTCATTTTACATCTTGTTTAAAAAAAAAAACAATGTCTCTCCCACAACTATCAAAATCTTTCCAGTCTGTTTGGGCCAACTTGGGAGCCATGCTATGTCAATCAGTGTCCTAACAAGAAACAGATGACACATTGAAATTTGGAAATTGGGGGTAAATGTAAGGAAGGAGTTATTTACAAAGATGTGAGTAGAGTATAGAGAGGGAAATCCCAAAGCATAGTGCAGAACACTAGGCTACTGAAAGTGGAGTATACCTCTTACCATCCCTAGGCCTAAAGGGACAAGAGGAGGCAATGGTTACCAGAACCCAGGGAGACAGCTTTGTGGCGAGGGCCACTTAATAGGAGCTGGGACCTTCGTCAAGAAAATGTTGGCCTTCTGTGACCCCATAGGAAAGTAAAGAGGGAATACAGTCACACGTGGCTCAATGATGTTTTGTAGTGCACACATCGTAGAGTGCACTTACACAATTCCAGATGGCATAGCCTGCTACACACCCAGGCTATATGGTATGACCTAGTTCTCCTAGGCTACAAACCTGTACAGCATGTGACTGTTCTGAATACTGTAGATGTTAAGGTGGGAAGCCTAGTAGGTGCTCACAGTGCAGGTGGAGAAAGATTTCTCACACAGAGACTAGGATAGAAAGCAGAAGCTTATTTACTTTTCCCTGGGGAGGGGGAAAGGACCAGCATGGAGGTGGAAAAGGAAGAATGGGCAAGCCCTGGAAGCCAGCTATTGAGGCATTTTAAAGGGGTTTGTAAAAATGACTGGGTACAGTTGAGAAACTGCTGCATCTGTTCCTTCCTTTCTTCTTGGTAGCAGGTAGACAACAAAAACTGCAAGGACTTTGGCCAAAGTCCAAGAGTTGCCTCTCCTGCCTTTCCTTGGAGAAGGGGTTATCACAGGAGATGTGACTCTGTTCTGGAGACATGGCTGAGGCCTGGAGCTTGCACCCTGCTGTTTTCTCAGGAACTCTTTAGACTGTAAAAAAGCAGATTCTCAAAACACAATTCTTTTTTTTTTTTTTTGGCATTTCATATTTTATTTAAAGGTAAAACTGGAGACAGCTAATATTTCCTTATGAATATTCAGTTTAGATTTGACATTTCCTTTGGTAATATTAAAGATAAATTATATCACCCTGTTATCTAGGATCTAATGAGTGTTTTAAGTGTTTTATTAGAGTATTAGACGTACAAAGTGAACACACCCATGTAATGACTACCAAGATCAAACACAGAACATACCAGCATTCAGAAGCCCACCCTCTTCAGCATCCAAGTCCTTACAGGCCCACCAGAAGTAACCATTATCTGTCATTACAGATTGATTTGTGTATTTTTGAATTTCTTATAACTAGGATTATACAGTATGTATTTATTGGCTTTTTTCCCTCAACATGGCTTGTGAGCTTCAATTGTGTTATTATGTGTAGCATTATGTGCAGCAGTAATTCATTTGTTCCTAGTGCTGTTATTTTATTGTATGAATATGCCAACATTTTCTTATCCATTTAACTATTAAATCACTTTTAGGTGTTTCCAGTTTGAAGCCATTAACAAATGCTGCCATGAAAATTCTTGTACATGTTTTTGGTGCACATGTGTATGCGTTAATTCCTCTTGAATATCTATCTAGGAGTGAAATTGTTGAATCAAATGGTAAGGGTGTGCAGTTTTATGATATAATGTAAACAATTTTCCAAAGTGGTTCTAACATTTTAAACTCCTAACAGTACTGTCTGAGAGCTCCAGTGGCTCCAGTCCTTGCCAACTTTTAATATTATCATTCTTTCATTTTAGCCATTATGGTGCATGTATTGTAGGATGCCACTGGAAGAATAGGCACCAAATGTACTGGCCATCAAACTGGCACTAAGTGATCAACAATAAGGTGCTTACACAGTAGTAAAATTCTTTGGGGGCAGGGGTTTGGGGGTGGGTAAACTCACAACTAATGGACGCAGTGAGCATTGCAGTGGGGAAGGGCATGTCTCAAATCATGGTTGGGATGTGGCAAAGTCATAACATGGAACCAAAATGTTTGTACCCTCATAATTTCCAGAAATAAAAAAAAGAGTATATAAATAGATTCATACATATATGGTCACTTGATTTATGACAAAAATGACACTGCAGTTTGGTGGGAAAATGATGGTCTTTTTAATAAATAGTGCTGCATTATTAGAATGTCCATGTGAAGAAAAAAATGACTCTTGACCCTTGCTTTGTAGCATAAATGAAAATCTATTTTTGATGGATTATTGGTCTTAATGTTAAAAGTAGAGCAAAAGAACATAATATTGCCGCAGGTGACAATTTCTTAATAGGATATAAAAGCACCAATTATAAATGAAACATTCTAATATCAGATTTCATTAAATTTAATACTGCTGTTCATCCAAGTATTATACTAAGAAAGTGAAAAATCACAGATTGGGAGAAGACATTTGCAATACGTATATCTGACAAAATCTTGCCTCCAGAATATATAAAGAACACCTACAACTCAAGGGAAAAAAATTAGACAACTCAACTGACAAAATGCACCATCTCACACATATACAAAAAGATTTCCAAATAGGCAATAAACAAACAATAATGTGCTCAACCTTATTGTTTTTCAGGGAAATGGAAGTTGAAACTTCAATGTCAAAGTGGCATCCTACAATTCAAAACACAATTTTGAAAGAGAGAGATTTACATCTCTTTCCCATCCATTCAGTTCTTTTCAGAAGTTGTGCAAAACAGAACTGCAGAGTGTCTGTTACTGAGAGAACTCATAGGACTGATCTTTAACTGTTACTGGGGAAATGATGGGATTAGGTATTTTCCTGTTATTTTTGGCCCCATTCAGTAGGCACAGTGGTTAAGATTTGTGTACCTAAATATATACAAACATAGACAAGGTACAGTAAACATATGTCATAATCTTATGGGACCACTATTGTAAATGTAGACAAAAGGTCATTGTTAGGGTGGAAAGCCTAGTAGGTGCTCACGGCTTGAGTGGAGAAAGATTTGTCACACAGAGATTAAGATATAAAAGTAAAAAAGTTTTATTTTATCCTTCTTAGAGGAGAGAGAGAGTGAGAGAGAGTGAAAGAGAGGGGAAAGAAAGAGGGAAGAAAGAGAGCAGGGAGACAGTGTGGCAGCCCAAAGAAAGAGAAAGGGGTGCCAGCAGCGAGGCCAAGTGGCTTGCTGACTTTATGGGGACAAAGAGAAAGCGGAAAAAATGATTGTTATCAGTTGAAACAGAAGGGCTGTGGGATAATTAGCAGGCATCTGTGAGACATCAGGTTGTGTCTTTCTTGTTTTCTCTGTTCCTGGAGACTTGGTTATCTCTGAGATGTAGTCAGGCCTGTTGCAGGGTATGTGATTTTGCTCTGAGATGCGGTTTTGAGCAGGAAACTAAGGCCTGGAGTTTGCCCCTCTCCTGTCCATCCAGGAGCTTCTCAGAAACACCTTGAGGCTATAAAATAAATTCTAAAAGCAACTTCTGGCAAAAGTAAGGAGAAAGATTTACATAATCCTTTCTGTCTTTTGAGTTCCTTTCAGATGTTTGTGAAAACAGAGTCCCTTCAGTTGCCTGCCAGCTAGGGAGAGAAAGAGCAGAGAGTAGGGAGAGCTCATGATTGATCTTTAGATGTTGTTAGGACATTGTGGGATTAGATATTTTCCTGTTATTTCAGTAAGGCCACCCTTTCAGTCATTATGTGGCCCGTAACTGTGAATACCCTGACCTCAACTTTCTTCCCTCTCTTCAATTTCCTTCCAGTGCTCCTCGTTGGCCACAACCAGAAGCAAGGGGACAAAGAATCCCATGGATGCAAGGTTAGCCTCCTGGGGCAGAGAGCCAGTGGAGGAGCTGAGAGATTTTGAGGGGCAATTATTAATAGAAGTTATCTAGCATAGCGCATGCCTTTTGCTGCTCAGGTGCATAGTCTTCTTCCACAGATAAGAAATTTGTGCTCCCTACCACAGGTGAAATATAAAAAGACATCAGCTTCTGAATCATCACAAATGAGGTCAATGTGGTCATACTACCTTCTGAAACTTTCTAAAGCCACTCCCAGTGTTATTCATGTAAGATGGTTAGAGGAAAGAGGTGAGAAGGAACAGTTAAATAATAAATTGACATATTCCTCGATTCTATACTCATCAAAGCCTAGTTTTGTAATTATAGCTGACTTCTTTCTCCATCCATTCCATGTTCCCCTTACCCTCTGCCAGTACTTCTGCTAGGTGCTTTTCTTCACCTTAAGAGTGAATCAGTCTTCATTTCTGTGAAATTTGAGTCCTTGGTGCTCTTTTTTATTGGGGGCTTCAGTTTTCCATTGACTAAAACTAACTACTGGACAAGGGAGTAATAAGATGGTCCTGGGAATCCCCTGAGTTTGAGATGCAGTCCTATTTACCCCTACCAAGAAGTGGCAGTCCAGTTTCCCCTGAGTAATTAGGATCAATCACCCCAGCCAGGAAGGTGATCCCTTTTCACCTGTTTATTCAGTTCCCTGGGGAGCCAAAATGGCTAGGAGGAAGTCTCAGCTTTCAACTTCTCAGAATAGAATCCTTGACTGCATTCCCTGGTGGAAGCATTTTGCCTTTGGGCACTAGAACCTCCGAATCACCTAAAGTCACACAAGAAGAAGAAAAGAAACCTATAGTAGGTTATTTAACATAAAAGTGAGAGGGACTACTCCTCCCTCCACACTTTGATTCCTGAACCTGTGCATTGCAGTCACAGGGGATTTGGCAGCATGTATCAACCAATGGTTAAAGGAATATATTGCATACAATAAGACAGCATCTTCTTGGGGTGTTTTGTCCTTAACTGGCACACAAGAATCTTCATTAGATTATTGCACTATTCTATTGAGACAGTTGCACCAGGGTGGTGGGCACATGATGAAGACAATGAATTCTATGAATCTGAACTTGTTGCCACAGTTAATTTGCTGAAAAATGTATCCCCTGCAGCAGTGATGTTGTGTGGTACACCACAGATGCACATTTATGCACAAATGGTATTGCTTGCAGAAATACCTTGGATTGGGAAAGCAAATCAGTACACAGAATGCATATCTATCCCTGGAAAAAAAAAAAAGCATTGACCTGTGAAAATAGGAAAGTCAAAATCTAAGCTGTTGGAACTTTTAAATATTCTGAGGATTGTTATATCTTCTTGTTGAATTGCTCCCTTTATCATTATATAATGAATATCTTTGTCTTTTTTTACCATTATTGTTTTAAAGTCTATTATATCTGATACGAAAATGGCTATACCTGCTCACTTTTGATTTCCATTTGCAAGGAATATTTTTTTCCACTCATTTACCTTGAGTCTATTCAAGTCTTGTGAGTTACATGGCTTTCTTGGAGACAGTATATAGTTGGGGTTTTTTTAATCCATTCAGCCAGTCTATCTCTTTTAAGTGGGGCATTAAGACTGTTTGCATTTGGTGTTAGTACTGATATGTGGGATACTATTCTATTCATCATGTTGGATGATACCTTGTGGTCTTCTTTTCTCTCTTGTGCTATTGTTTTTAAGAGCTTTGAGCTTTAATTTTTAGGTGTTTTTGTATTGGTAGGTATCTATTGTGCTATTCCAAGTACAGTGCACTTTTGAGCATTTACTCTAGGGCAGTTCTAATAGTGATAAATTCCCTTAGTGTTTGCTTGTCTGGAAAAGTCTTTATTTCTCATTCATATATACAACTTAGTTTTGCAGGATACAAAAATCTTGGCTGGCAGTTGTTCTGTTTAAGAAGGCTAACAATGGGGCCCCAATACCTTCTGGCTTATATGGTCTTTGCTGAGAAGGCTGCTGTTATCCTGATGGGTTTTCCTTCATAGTGTAGTTGTTGCTTTCATCCTGCAGCTTGTAGAATTTTCTCCTTCATTTTGACTTTGGCCAGGTTGTAGACTATGTATGTTGGAGAAGTCCTATTTCCTATGGATTTTCCCAATGTTCAATGACAATCTTGTAACTGGATATCTGAAATTTTCCCCAGTAATTCCTCTGAATAGGTTTTCTGTTTTTGCTTTTTCTTCTCCTTCAGAAATACTTATAATTAGTATATTGGCTCACTTTACATAGTCCTATATTTCTCTGAGTCATTGGTCATTCTTCTCCATTCTGTTTTTCTGCATCTTTGACTGACTGGATTAGTTTGAAAGCCTTGCCTTCAAGCTCTGAGATTCTTTCTTCTGCTTAATCTAGTCTGTTGTTGAAGCTTTCTACTGTATTTTGAAATTCCTTAAATGAATTTCATTTCTTTAATTTTGTTGTATCCTTTCTTGCCTATCTCTTCAGCAATTTTTTCATTTTTTGCATTCACATCCTAAAATTGTCTGGGCTTCTTCATGTTTGTTTTCAATTTTCTCATCAATCTCATTCCTCTTATTTGCCATCCATATTCTGAATTCCATTTCTGACATTTCAACAATTTCCTTTTGGTTGTGGCCCATTGCTGTAGATATATTGTGAAACTTTGGGGGTGTCAGACTAGCTTGTGTCTTCATGTTACCAGAATTCTTTTTGCTGGTTTATTCTCATCTGAAATCTCTTCTCTAAGCTCAGGGTAGATAGCTTTTCGGTGCACCTGTTCTCCTTTGCTGAGAACTCTCCTACGTAGTGAGAAGAAGGACAGGTTTCTAGATGGCACTTTTGTGTACTACTCCAGAGGATGGATCCACCAGGAGAGGGCAGATGCACTGAGAACCTATAATGCAGCTGACTGTGTTATCCCATTCCCCTGTGATTGTCACAGTCCAGGCCGGTACTGGGGGAATCTTTGTGCAGAGTGGTGGGTTATTCCCCAGGCTGCTGTTGGAAGTTCAAGTATGGGGCTGCATGAGTCCCTCTCCACAGAGGCTGGCATTTTGGGAAATTGCTCTGCCCAGTATCCCTGCAATAATGGTTGTGCCAGCTGGGCAAGGCTATTTAGGCAGTGATCTCAGGTATCAGGACTGTGGGCTTTCACTCCACCTGGGTCCAAGTGCCATGGCGGCATGTGGCTTGTGGGTCCATAATGGAACATTTGACCATGGGGGCAGGTCCCACCAGGTGGCAGCATGGGAGCCTCAGCAGTAGGGCTGCAGGGCTAGGCCACCAGGCAGCTGGGGTTCTCTCTCTGTGCAGGTCCTGCCAAGGCAACTGCCTCAAGTCTTCTAACAGGGGTAATATGATATCTCATTGTGATTTTGATTTGCATTTCCCTGATAATTAGTGATGGTGAGCATTTTTTCATATACCTGTTGGCTATTTGTATGTATGTCTTCTTTTGAGAGATGTCTATTTAGATGCTTTGTGCACTTTTTAACAGGATTGTTTGGTGGGTTTTTTTGTTTTGTTTTGTTTTGTTTTTGCTGTTCAGTTGTTTGAATTCCTTGTATATTCTGGATATTAGTCCCTTGGCAAATGAATGCAAATATTTTTTTCTCATTCAACAGGTTGTCTCTTCACTCTGTTGATTATTTCCTTTGCCATGCATAAGCATTCAAAATTTCATATAGTTACACCTGAATATGTATTTAGATATTTTAATGAGAAAAAAGAACTCATTAAATTCATGGTAGTGGCTGCTTCTGGGAAGGATGTAGAGAAACAGAAATGCAGAAGAGGATGAGAGCCAAAAGTTACCCCAGTGATATTTCCTTTCTTTTATTAAAAATAAAATTGACAGTTGTGCCTGGGAGGAGAGAGTAAGTTTCTTTTCTTATATATATATTGTACTTTAGCAATTCACAAAATAAAAAAGCAAAATGGGAGAAAATTTTAAAAAACTTAAATAAATGTTATATTGTCAAAAACAGATTTAAAATCAGTCTTATTTTCTCAAAAAAAGAATCTGCAGGAAAGCTTAGCAACTTTAAAGAATTAAAATCCAGCTCCCAGGAGCCCAAAGCTGAAAATATCCTGCTTTATCCTTCCTTATTATAATACGTCATATATCTTTTTTGCAAATAAATGCAATGATATTATACATATAATGATTTCCAAGTTTTTAATAACTGATCTTTCTCTTAGCCTGTTTTTATCCTTCCTCACTCGGTTACCAGCCAGTCCGACTTCACCGCCTACACATCAGTCCTCATACCTGTCTCACTCTCTCATCAGGGTCCTTCCCAACATGTGAAGAGCAACAGAGAGAAGAAGATAGAGCCCTAATACTGAACTCCTCAGGGTTTACGCAGACTCCATAATACCTTGATAGGGACAGGGCCTGGCCAGCAGTCTGTGCAACCAGCTGTATGATCATGGGCAAGTCACGTAAATTCTCAACTTAAAATGGCTATCATAATAACATCTTCTCCCCATAATGAGCTTTATTAAGATCATATGGCTCTGTGGAGTGCAGAGGCGAGCTGGCAAGTATAGAAGTCGGAAAGCCAACAGCCTACAAATGATCCTTTAAGCCAGGAAATGAATGTCATTACTAGGAACAAAGGACAGATTGGATAGATGCCTAGGACAGAGCTGGAGGATCTGTATTATTCAGTGGCTCAACCAGTGGCCTGACAAGGAAAATGGAGAAAGGGCTGCAATGTCAGAAGGAAACCAGGAGGTGGCCATCATGGATGCCCAGGGCAGGAGTCCCAAAAGGAGGGAAGAAAAACCACCGTAAATGCTGCTGGGAGGTCAAGTTGTGTCAGAAGTGAGATCAAACACTATGGGTATCCATAGAGGGTGGCAGGTGCTCCTAGTCAAGGCTGATCAGGTGAAACAGCAGGACACAGGACAACCTGAGCAGGCGAGCAGTGAGGGTGGTAAGGAGCTGAGAATAGCAACCACTCTTCACAACCTTGGTGGAAAGGGGTGGAGAGCTGGGGCTGCAGCTCAGATAGGAATGGGGTAAAGAGGCATTGCTGTTGTATTGTTTATAACTGTGGGAAAATGTCAACCTTCTTTAAATTTTTACAGTTAGGATCCAGTTCAGACAGAAGCAACCAATATTCAGAAGAGAAGCACCACAGAGCAAAGGTTCTGGGAAGGCTGAAAGAGTTGGTATCCAGAACCCTGGAGGAGAAACTGTCCATGGATAAAGAAGGGGCCTCCCCCAGTGTAATCGCAGGGAAGGAGGAGGGACAGACACCAAGATGGTTGAGGTGATAGGTTTGGTGGTATATAGTGTGAGTGTGCCCACCTGGTGGCTTTAATTTTCTCTCTAAAGTATGAAATGGGGTCATTCCATGGTATAGGTCATGCCATACAGTGAAGGGGTAATCTGGGGGGTGGAGTAGCTCCGGTTTAGTCTGGATACAGGGTGATTATGGCTCTATCCCAGGGTACTATACCCCAGGAGATGAGTATCCCTATGGAAAGTGGAGGGTGAGAGCGAATGGCCTCACATCCACTGTGAGTGGTCTAGGAGGCTGAGACCACATGGGATGCTGACTGTGAGGCAGAGAAAAGCCACAGGCTGGAAAACTGGGTTGTTGGTTTTGGGAGGGACAAGACCCTTGTTGCAGAGATGGAATGGGGTCTGCATTTGGACAAGGATTTCAACTCTCCCCTCTGCAGGACATGGAAGTATACAAAGACCACCCAAATAAGAACAAGCAAAGGTTATCTATTCAAAACTTGCTCTAGCAAGGGAATCAGCTGCCATCACTTGCTTTTGGCAGTGACTCAGAGGCAGGCAGGGGGCGTGGTAAACCCTGAAAGTGGAAAAAAAGGGAGGCTTCAGGTGTGCCCTGATTGGAGGCTGCTGGCACAGAAAGATGTAGGTGAGCTAACAAGAGAAAAGTCCTCCTCTGTGATTGGTTAGGGTGCATATTTGGCTTTCTCTGGTTGGTCTTAAATTGAAAGTGGGGACAAAACTTAGGAAATCAGTCAGTTATCAATCAACGGTTGGTCATTTTAGGATGATTGTTACAGGGGTGATTATAGGCTTCCTCAATTGTTTATTAAAAATGTTGCTCTGACTTCCTGCAAGTCTGACTTACAGATAGTCATCTTCCTAAACTGAATACTACAGGCTGTTTTCCTGGGCTGGTTTATGCAGATTGTGGGTCAGAGTTCTATTTTGATATATGGCTTGGCTATTGTCTATTTGTATATTTCATCTCCCAAGGGCTTGTCAAACTGCTCTCTTAGCTGCCTTCCCCACCCCACCCCCAGCCCCCATTGAAAGCACAAGCTACTGGATGAAGAATGAGGACACTTGGACACTGAAAGCTTTTCTTTGCTGGGTTTTGCAGAGCTGAAGAGAGAAGTGACAGCATCCAGGTGTCTGCCCTGGGGCCGGTTTCAGGACTGGGGTGGTGGAGGTAGGCCTGTATCAGTTTGTATTTTAGTTTGTCTCTCTAATTAAAGTAAACAAATAAAACCAAGAAGTTGTCTGCAAAATCTATGCAAAAGTCATACATTGTACTCATTAATATGGCAGCCAATGGCCATGAGTGCGTATTGAGGACTTTAAAAGAGACTGGTCCAAATTGAGATATGATCTAAGAGTAAAACACACATCGGATTTCAAAGACCTAAGTATACTCCCTGATTTCAAACTATATTACAGAGCTACAGTCATCAAAAAAAGTATGGTATTGGCATAAAAACAGACACATAGACCAATGAAACAGGAAAGGGAGCCCAGAAATAAACCCATACATTTATAGTCAACTAGTCTTTGACAAAGGCACAAAGAATACACAATGGGAAAAGGAAGTGTCTTTAATAAATGGTGTTGGGAAAGCGAGATAGCCACATGCAAAAGAATGAAAATGTGCCCTGTCTTACATGAGATACTAATATTACCTTAAAATGGATTAAAAACTTAAACGTAAGACCTAAAACTGTACAATTCATAGAAGAAAACACAGGGAAAGAGCTCTTTGACATCGGTATTAGCAATGATTTTTTTGGATATGACATCAAAAGCTCAGATAACAAAAGCAAAAAGCAATAAGTGAGGCTACATCAAACCCAAAAAGTCTTCTGCACAGTAAACACAATCAACAGAGTAAAGAGACAACTTATGGAATGGCCGAAAATATTTGCAAACCATGTATCTAACAGTTAATACCCAAAATATATAAGGAACCCATAGAACTCAATAGCAACAAAACAAATAATCTGATTTAAAAATGGGCAAAGGACCTCACTAGACATTTCTCAAAAGAAGACATACAAATGAATGGCCAACATATGAAAAAGTATTCAATATCACTAATCATCATAGAAATGCAAACCAAAACCACAATGAGATATCATCTGACACCTAGGATGGCTATTACCAAAAAGACAAGAGATAGCAAGTGTCAGTGCGGGTTTGGAGAAAAAGTAACCCTTGCACACTGTATGGTATGAATGTAAATTGGTACAGCCATTATAGAAAACAGTGTGAAGGCTCCTCATAAAATTTTTAAAAAAAAGGTCAGGCACAGTGGCTTATCCATGTAATCCCAACACTTTGGGAGGCTGATATAGGAGGATCACTTGAGGCCAGGAGTTCAAGACCAGCCTGGGCTATAGCGCAACACATTTCTATAAAAATTTTAAAAATTAGCCAGGTGTCTGTAGTCCCAAGTACTTGGAAGGCTGAGGCAGGAGGATTGCTTGAGCCCAGGAGTTTGAGGTCGTAGTGAGTTATGACGACACCACTGCACTAAAGCCCAGGTAACAGAGCAAACCCTGTCTCCAAAAAAATAAAAATAAAAATAGAATTACCATATGATCCAGCAATACCATGTCAAGGACTATATCCAAAAGACATGAAATCAGTATCTTAAAGAGATATCTGCATCCCCATGTTCACTATAGCATTACTCACAGTAGCCAAGGTATAGAAGCAAGCTAAGTGTTCATCAACAGATGAATGGATAAAGAAAATGTGATACATAAATATATAAGGGAATATTATTCGGCCGTTAAAAAAAGGAAACCTTGTCACTTAAAACAACATGGATGAACCTGCAGGATATCAGGCTAAATGAAATAAGCCTGACACAAAAAGAAAAATACCATATGATCTCACTTATATGTGGAATCTAAAAAAGTCAAACTCATAGAAGCAGAAGTAGAATTGTGGTTGCTAGATACTGAGAGTGGGGGAAATGTTGATCAAAGCTACAAATTTTCAGTTATAAGATGCACAAATTCTGGGAATCT
Source organism: Lepilemur septentrionalis (assembly GCA_963573855.1). NCBI lineage: Eukaryota > Metazoa > Chordata > Mammalia > Primates > Lepilemuridae > Lepilemur > Lepilemur septentrionalis. The sequence goes on from CAUYMX010015156.1 coordinate 39,389, forward strand.
AATATACAGCATGGCATTACATGATGCATATGTGTATCAAATCATCACATTGTACACTTTGAATTTATGCAATCTATTTGTCAATTAAATATGTTTAAATTAAAGAAGACCTATTACCAAAAAAAGAATGTAAAATGTCTCAATAATTTTACATGGATTATATATTGAGTGATAATTACTTTGAATATTAGGTTAAATAATACATGTTTTTAAAATTCGCTTTACCTATTGCTTTTGTTAAATGTGGCTTCAAGAAAATTTAAAATTACAGAAAAGCAGGGAGGGGAAAAGAGAAAATTTAAAATTACATATGTGGCTTGTATGTGTGGCTCGCATTATATTCCATGGGGCACTAGTTTAGGAGATGCAACAGTGATCCCAGGAAGACCCAGATACAACTCCAACAAAGGGGCCAGCTGGCTTAGCCCAGCTTGCATGGGAAGGCCCAGGGGTGCGAAACAGAGCAAAGCAGAACATTTTGATGCTATTGACATTTTTGATACACAATTATTTTGTGGCCTGAAAAAAATCAGAACATTAAATGTAAAACTTTTTAAAGTTAGTAATATGTGCAACTGACAAGCTCATCAAATTGCTTGGCTTCCCTCTTTCATTCTCTGACCCCTGAGTACTGGGGGCTCAGGTTTCCTATTTCTCACCTGGATGCCTGCTAAGGGGTTGCTTGCCTGAAATCCTTACTGTTTTGGACTGTCCTGCTCACTAGAGTCAGACAGATCATTCCAGAGTATGCATCTGCTCTCAATACTGTCATGTCTAAAACCCTTCAGTGACACTTCTCACCCCATTGCTTGGAGAATAAAGTTCAAATTCTTTGGCATGAGTCAGGTCCTAGCAGGGAACAGAATATACACTCAACATGTGCACACTGGAGATAATATAAGAAAGGGACTGTTTATAAAAGAGCAGACAGGTCCAGAGAAAGCAACAGGAGATGGTGAAGCACCCAGGCCGCTTAAAGCTGAAATCCACTACCCTCTCTAGAGGATGAGCAAGGGAATACGGAGGTGACTGGTATATGCAGAGTGCTGGAGCTGTCTGAGGGCCACCTGGTGAGAGCTGTGGCCTTCTATAGGGCAATGCAGCCACTGCCAAAGTGGAGGGAGAGGGTGCCCTCTAAGCAAACTCTCCTCTCTTCCTTTGATCTCCCATTGCCTGAGCCCAACCAGGAGACAGAGGACAAGAGGCCACTAAAGCAGCCCACAAGGTCAGCCTCACAGGTACAGAGCAGGTAGAGACACATGGCACGCCCACCGGAGGCTCAAATACATCATTTATCACCTGGATTCTTGACTCAGTCCATGGTTGCCCACCGACCTCAAGCTGCTCCCAGACCTGGGCTGCCCACCTCACTTTGGCCAGGAAATCCAGCCCTGACTTCACCACAATGCAATATATCAATGTAGCAGCAAAATTGCTCTTGTATCCCACAAGTACATACAATAAAAAACAAATACAAAATTAAAAATAAAAAAGAAACCCTCCTAAAAGTCAAACCCACACCAATTCTCCTGAGTGAAACCCTTCAGTGGCTCTGCACTGTCTGGACAGCAAGTCCAAGCTCTGCAATGACACCTGAAGACCTTTTATGACCTGACTCTGTTCACGTACTCCCTCACAGAAGCTTCACAAATGGAAACGTTTGGTTCATTCAAAACCCCTTAAAGAGCCATCCTCAGCCCCTGCCCCATCCCGGCACAGAGAGGACCTGGCTGCCCGTGAGTCCAGAGACTGCCCCTTGGTCACCTATAGAAATACCTTCAGGACCTCAGCTGTGCCCTATCGGAGCTGTGCCTCCATGACCAGCAGAGGGCGTCATGACATCGAATGGTCATACCCTATAGACCACACCATGGGTGCGTGGCTGTAGAAGCTCTGAGCTCAGCCTGGCGCCTGCTGGCAGGACCTTTGTCATAAACATAAAACTGCACTTTTCAACCTTTTTTTCTTCTTACTGAAACCCACGGTTTAAAATACATTTTAACGTTGCAGCCCGGTTCACACTCACGTGTATATTGATTATCAATTTTAATATTAATCTGGCAAAGTCTGTTGATGGCATTTCATAATGAAATTTTCTAAAAGTAAAAAATAGTTTAACAAAATTAGATTTAGTTAATTAACTTGGGCTCTTGCTCGTTGCAAATCAGTTTTTAAAACAGTTTGGTTTTATATGACTGCATTTATTTTGTGAAATATTCATATTTTTAGTTATTGAATACATGAAATTTAGTATTTCTGGGCTTATTTTTCTTACTGTATGCTTTTTAAAAATTTTTCAGTGTAGCTTATTTTGAAACATTCTTCAAAATAAGAGTAATATAAGATTTTTTTTGAAAGTTTGATTTTGTAAAGGCCTATAGTCTCCTTAAAATTAAATAGACTTAGATTTTTGTGAGTTATTTAATTTTTTTAGAAGTTAATTAATAAATAATTTTACTTTTCTATTTCATAGGCATCAAAGTGAGTAACATTTTAATTAAACCTGGAAAGTTATCAGACTCACAAGTCATACACAGTGTTGTAAAAGAAAACCAAAACTTCGTCATAAACTCTCTAACATAATTATCTCATATCTGGATTCATGCTGCAGGTACTCCTCTTCTTTCCTTTGTCTGCATTAAAAAGTTATCACTGGGGACAGTAAGATAGAACCTCTTGTATTATCCTGGATTAAGCTTGAGCCCATTATTCGAAGTGAGGTGACACAAGACCCGAAGAATGGGTTCCACTTGTACTCACCATCAAATTGGTATTGACTGATTAACACTATGGTGCTCAAAGGGTGGG
>CAUYMX010015159.1:0-11635 GCA_963573855.1 Lepilemur septentrionalis
CATCACTGACCATGACCCTACAAGGATAAAACCATCACTTCAGCACTTGAGACCAGGGGTTTACAAATAGTGTCATCACCAAGTGATTCATATAGACTGTTACACATGCCATGCACTGCAGAGGCAAAGTAAAGGGACTTTAATCAGTAAGTCACTTACTACTCCCTATATCCTCACATGACATCTAAATCATAAACCCTTAGAGAAATGTCTGATTTCTGCCATCCAAAATTTGAAAATAAGCTACTCAAAGACAATCACAGTGTCAGGTAACACAGTTTTGGTCACACCTTGAGACTCTCCTTCCGAGGACTCCCCACTCAAAAAATCTGCTTATCATGACAGTGCAGGCACCAAGGTCATAGTAGCCTTGGTGCCCCCAGCATTCCAGACAGGAGTCGCTTTATAGATTGTGGTGGTGAACTTGAACACTCAGAATTCTTCAGGGATCAGCCGCGTGAAGAACTGCCAATAGATGAGAAAGAACACCTATCAATCAAAGTTTCTTCAAGTTTCAACATCCAAGACCTGAGACCTGAAACACAGCACACTTTATATTCTCTTTTTAGGAGAAAACAAGCAAAAACACCTGATTTGAATAAGGTGGGAAAAAACAATAAGATGGGCTGATCTTGATACTCATATGGTGAAAATGAGAGTTAATCTAGACAGAAACTTAGAACAAAATATAGAAACAAGACAATTGAATTGTTCCTAGTTATATACACTCACTGAGACCTTTCTCTGAATGCTGTTAAATACAAAAATAAATCCGAATACAATCAAACCAAAACTTTTGATTGTGTTAGTTTGAAAAAAATTGACATTTATAAATATTTAGCACTTTTTATGAAAAAAAATTCAATGAAATGTGTAATTTAGTTTAATATTACTATGGTTACCTGTTTAAAACAATAAAATAATCTCTCATTTAAAGATCACATTCCTTCTCATTTAAAGATCACATTCCTTCTAGTGGCAGTTTATCTGAATTTCAGGTTAAGTCCTTATAAGGAACTGAATAGCTAGCTCATCTGCTATCAAAAGATCAGTAGGAAAATAGAGGACTTGAACAAAAGTAAAAACCAACTGGCAGGAAATGAGGCAAGATGGCTGACTAGAGACATTGCTTGCCAGACTGTTCCAGAGAAAAGGAAGGGTTTTGGATAAGGGAAACGGGAGAGTGCATGCAGCACAGGTAAATCTCAGTGAGAGAAGAGCTGGAGCCTACTGGGGACCTCATGGGGGAAAATTGCAAAGCAGAAAAGGAAGAGAATAAAGGAAAAAAAGGTATCAGCAAAGACTAAACCCAGGGCATCTAGGAGCCCAGTGAAGGGTTAAGGGAGATCCCTTCCTTCCTCTCACAATTCTTTCAGTGATGAGTGGACTACCTAGTTACTGAGAAGCTTTTCCAACCCCACAAGCCCAAGCCCTGTGGCAACCACAGAATAATGGGGAGAACTTGTGTGATCCCAGAGCTTGGATACTCTGTGCAAGGTTTCTCTCCAAGGAGAGTGATCCAAGAGGCCACAGAGCATGTTTTCTTCCAGTCAGACTCTTATCTCTCCTGCTCTCACCCATTGCAACCAGAACAATTACTTGAGCTAAGAATTTGACAATTGGTCCCTTCCCCTACCCTTCTGAAGTTTCTACAAAGACTGGGGCCCACACCTCTCCCCTTGGTGATCTACAGGAGACCCAGGGCGCCCCATCTGGAAGCTCCCTGCCCACCGGCATTTTGTGATAACACGTGCCAGTGGGGCAGACATGCAGGCTGAATTCTGTGTCCCCAGGTCTCAAGTGAGTTGCTGGGGGACGTGGGGAGGGGAGATTTAAAAGCAGGACTTGGGAAGAGGGAGCCCACATGGGCAGAACTGATGGGAGAAAATTGTGGGGGTCTGAGATGTGGCGAACTAGGTAAGTGCGCATCCCTCCCTACAGGAAAGCCACTGATGTTGAACTGGGGCAGATCCCCTGATGGGGAAGATCCCAGCCCATTCAGAGCCTGAGGGCAGGGGCAACACAAGAGGGCCAGAGCTTACTCCCACAGTCAGTCTGGGAAGTGCTCTTCCTCCCTCACAAACAGCCCTTCCGCTTGGAGAGCCGGCCAGGACCCTCCTCGCAGGGGCTCCCCCTAGAGGCTGGGAAGGTGACCTCTGCACTCTGCTGAAGCTTTGCAAAAGTCTTGCAGACTTGCATAACCCAACCATCCCCAGCCTCGCCCCTCCACCCACCTCTGCTGTGGGAGAGATCAAGCAACCAGCTAGGAGCTACAAGGCCCTTCCTAAAGTCTGGGGCATTCAAATGCTCCACCTGAGGACTGGAGCTTATCACAGGCACAAAAGAGCATCTCTGCAGTTGTCTCCCTCCTACAAGCATTAATGAATGACAGGGAGAACAACTTAATAGCTCATTGTAGCATCTACTAATTCAGTGAAATGGGGCATGGCTGAATCTTACTTCCAAGCATCACCCACCATCTTAAAGATGAAGCTGGGAGTTCTATACACTTCACAATGCTTTGATGAGGGGAATACAGCATGATAGAAGCAACCCACGTGGACACAGTTTGCAGGAAAGTAACAAAAGTTACAGGCAGCTCAATCTGTGAGGGGTCCCCCGCCTTCTCTGTAGACCTCTGGGCTGATCAGGCAGCTGCTTAGAGTCTACACAGGTGCAGCAGAGAGCTGATGCCTGCCAATTCCAGGTTTCAGCCACCAATGCCATCCTGATGATTCTGATACACAAAGCCAGGTCTGTGTGGGACCTGCCTCCCAGCAATAGCCTTTGCATCACCCTCACCATACCAAGGAAGGAAAAGATGCTCCCCTTTTTAGTGTCCTATACTGGGAGTTGAGCACGCCTCCTCCCTGGCATGGAAGCTAAACGGAGCAGGAGCCCAAAAACCACAGGCACCACTTGGGAAACCTGAGGTGACTACATCAGTGGATTCTAGGTGTTGGGGGAGAACCTGGGCTGAACAGCAGTGCCAACCTAACTCTGTGGACCCTAGGTAGTACAGCACAGCATCAGCAGTCCCCATGCTGGTGGAACAGACCTACATAAGGGCGGTTTTGACCCTGAAATATCCAGAGCCAGCTCCGAAGCTCTCGTGCCCAAGTCTAAGAATCTTCCCCTGTAGCTCCAGGACCCTCACCAGACCTGCAACTCCACTGTGAGACTCCATAATTGTGCCTGTACCCCAAGATCCCACTACTGAGTTCCCACCACTACTTCTGGGCCAGTAGAACCTCCCTGATGTCTTGCGTTTCACTCAGGACCCCACATGCCTGAGCAGCTATCACTTCTGAACTAAATTCGAGTCCCCAGGAAAGGAGGACAGTTGCCCTGCAATCCTATTAACCTAGAGCTGAGAGAAGGAGAGCCAGATGAGAAGAAACCAGCAAAAAAAAAATCCTAGCAACATGAGAAAACAAAATAGTTCTACACCACAAGGGAACAAACGGAGCTACAGTAGTGGACCACACACACAAGGAAATTGCCAAAATGACAGAAATGGAATTCAGAATATGGATGGCAAATAAGATGAGTGGAATTAAAGAGTAATTTGAAAACCAACAAAATAAGCCAAAAAAAATTTCAGAAAATCAATGGAAAAAAAAAAGAAAGAAAGAAAAATTCACTGGAGAGCTGGAAAACATACGAAAGGATATAATAGAACTTAATAAAATGAAAGAGTCATTTAGGGAATTTCAAAACACAGCAGAAAGCTTTAACAACAGACTAAACCAAGAAAAAGAAAGAACCTCAGAACTTGAAGACAAGGCTCTTGAGATAACCTGGTCATTCAAAGACTCAGAGAAGAGTATTAAAAAGTCCAAGCAATTACTGAGAGAGATATGGGACTATGTGAAGCTAACTAACATTCAAATAATATGTAAAACTCAGTGGAAATCAACTAGGGGAGAGAAGAGAGTGGCAAAAACCTACTTAATGGACACTATGAATACTATTTGTGTAATAGACACACCTTTAGCTGAGATGCAAGCATTACAAAAGTGATCCATGTAACCTAAAACATTGGTACTCCCTTAATATTTTGAAATTAAAAAATATTAAAGAACAAAATACATGTTAGAAATTCTTTTAGGTTAACTTACTAAGACAGTTGTATGGGGAGGAAATATGTACAGTCATTTGGCAAGTTGAATCTTTCAGAATACAATTAAAAATAAAATTACAGGAGAACAAAAACAATTGGACTTAACAGACAAATACGGAACACTCCTCCCAATAACAGAACACACATTACCTTTTTGTCAGAGAACATGGAACACTCCGCATGATAGACCTTATATTAGCCCATGAAACAAATAAATACATTTTTTAAAAAGATTAAAATCATACAAAGTACTTTTTTCTATCACAGTGGAATGAAATTAGAAATCTATAACAGAAGGACATCTGGAAAATTCACAAATTTATGGAAATTAAACAACATACTCTTAAACAAACAACCAATATTGAAGAATTCACAAGGAAAATTAGAAATACCTTGAGACAAATGAAAACAAAAACACATCCTACCAAACTTATGTGTGGCAGCACAGGCAGTGCTAAGGATTTGTAGCCATAAACCAATACACTTTTACAAAAAGAAAAAGAAAAATCTCAGATTAATAACCCCACGCTATGTCTTAATAAACTAGAAGAAGAAAAGACACTAAATCCAAAGGAAGTAAATAGGAAAGATGAGAACAGAGATACACAAAATAAAAAATAAGCAAACAATAGAGAAAATCAATAAAACCAAAAGTTGTTTCCTTGAAAAGATCAACAAAACTGACAAAACGTTAGGCAGATTAACTAAGAAAAAAAAGGAGAAGACTCAAATAGCTAAAATAAGAAAAGAAAAAAATTAGGGCAATACTGATTTTACAGAAATAAAGAGGATTTTAAAAGAATATGATGAACAATTGTATGTCACCATATTGGATAACCCAGATGAAAATGGACAAATTCTGAAAAATACACAATGTTTCAAGTCAAATCATGAAGAAATATAAAATCTGAATAGACCTATAAGTAGTAAGGAGATTGAATCAGTAATCAAAAAGCTCACAACAAAAAAAAGTCCTGAACCAGAAGGCTTTACTGGTGAATTATACACCAAACCTTCTCAACCTTTTCCAAAAAACTGAAAAGAGAATACTTCCTAACTTATTGTATGAGGCCATCATTACTCTGATATAAACGCTATACAAAGACACGATAAAAAAAAAAGTACAGGGCAATATCTCTCATCTACGTTGATGCAAAAATCCTCAAAAAATTGTTTAGTAAACCAAATTCAGCAAAATGTTAAAAAAGGATACAACATGACCAAGCATGATTTATTCCCAGATGCAAGGATTGTTCAACATATGAAAATCAATCAATGTGACATATCATATTAACAGAATAAAGGAAAAAAATACATGAACATCTCAACTGACTCAGAAAAGGCATATCACAAAATTCAGCTCCCTTTAATGATAAAAATAGCCAATAGAAGAAATTCCCTCAAGCTGATAAAGGCTATTTATGGAAAACCTACAGCTAATATCATATTCCATAGTGAAAGGCCAAAGGCTTTTCCTTTAAGAACAGGAACAAGACAAAGATACTCCCTTTCACTACTTCTAGTCAACATAATACTGGAAATTCTAGCCTGTAGAAATATGTAAAAAGAAATAAAAGACATACAAATGGGAAAGAAAGAAGTAAAATATTTCTGTTCACCGATGATATAAACTTACATATAAAAAACTCTAAAATTTCACCAAAAATACCTGTTAGAGCTAATAAACAAATTTAGAAAATTACAGGCTACAACATCAACACTCAAAAATCAGTTGCATTTTAATCACTGAAAATGAACATTCTGGAAAGGAAATTAAGATAGCTATCGCATTTAAAAGAGCATCAAAAAATAAAATATTTAAGAATAAATTTACTTAAGCAGACAAAACATGTGCACACTAAAGGCTAAAAAAAAATCAAAGAAATTAAAGAACATCAACATAAATGGAGAGACATCCCATGTTCATGGACGGTAGGGACAATATTTTTCAGAAGACAATATTGTCCTTAGAGAAGATCTACATTTTCAATGCAATTCTTATTAAAATTCCAAGTGTATTTCCTGCAGAAAAAAGAAAAATTCATCTTGAAATTCATGTGGAACTTCAAGGGACTCTAAATAGCCAATTTAATCTTGAAAAAAAGAACGAATATGGAGGTCTCATAATTTGTGATTTCAAAATTTATTTCAAAGCTACATTAATCAAAATAAGTTGATACTGGGATGAAGACAGACATGTAGACCAACGGAATAGAATAGAAAGCCAAGATATAAATCCTCCCATATGTGATCAACTGATTTGTGACAAAACCATTCAATATGGAAAAGGACAGTGTTTTCAACAAATGGTGCTGGGAAAACAGGATATCCGCATGCAAAAGAATAAAGTTCTACTCTTACCTAACACCATATACAAAAATTAACTTGACATGTATTAAACACCTAAACATAAGAGGTAAAACTATAATTTTCTTAGAAGAAAGCAGGAAAATATTCATAACACTGAATTTGCCAATTATTACTTGAATATGACAGTAAAAGCATAGGCAACAAAGAAAAAAATAGATAAATTTTACTTCTTTAGAACTAAAAATTTTCCACATCAAAAGACTCTAAAAGAAAGTGAAAAGACAACTCACAAAATGAAAGAAAATATTTGCAAATCCTATGTCTGATAAAGGATTAATATCCAGAATATATAACTCCAACTCAGCAATAACAACAATAAACCAATTCAAAAATGGGCAAAAGATTTGAATAGACATTTTTACAAAGAAAATATACAAATGACCAATAAGTACATGAAAAGATTAACATTTCTCATGATCAGGGAAATGCAAATCAGAACCCCAATGAGATATTACTTCCCAATCAATAGGACAATTACTATTCTTTTTTTATTTCAAAATATTACAAGGGTACAAATATTTTGGTTACACGGATCACTTTGGTATGCTTGAGTCAGGGTTATACGTGCATCCCCAACCCAGAAGAATGGTCTCCAGTTCCATCCATATTGTTGCAAAAGTTATTATATCATCTTTATTTTATGTCTGTGTAGTAATCTATGGTATACATATACTACATTTTATTAAGCCACTCATGAATTGAAGGGCATTTGTATTCATTCCACATCTTTGCAGTTGTCAATATGCTACTATAAACATTAGAGTGCAGGTGTCTTTTTGATAAAATGACTTGTTTTTCTTTGGGTAAATACCCAACAGTGGGATTGTTGGATCAAATAGTAAGACAACTCTTAGGTCTCTGAGGAATCTCCATACTGTTTTCCATAGAAGTTGCACTAATTTGCAGACCAACCAACAGTGTATAAGTGTCCCTTTCTTCCTGCATCCATGCCAGCATCTATTGTTTTGGGACTTTTTAATAAAACCCATTCGAATTGGAGTAAGGTGATATCTCATTGTGGTTTTAATTTGCGTTTTCCTGGTGGTTAGTGGCATTGAGAATTTTTTCATATGTTTATTGGCCATTTGTCTATCTTCCTCTGATGGCCTTCTGTCTTTTGCCCACTTTTTAATGATTTTTTTTTTCTTGCTGATTTGTTTGAGTTCTTTGCTATTTGATCTGTTGATTATTTCCATGGCTGTGCAGAAGCCTTTTAATTTAATCAAGTCCCATTTGTTTATTTTTGTTGTCACTGTGATTGCCATTGGGGTCTTCTTTATAAATTATTTGCCTAGGCTGATATCTAGAAGTTTTCCAACATTTTCTTCTAGATTTCTTATGGTTTTGTGCCTTAAATTAAGTCTTTTATCCAACTTGAATTAATTTTTATGAGTGGTGAGAGATATGGATTCTGTTCCATTCTTTCGCTTGTGGCTATCGAGTTTTCCCAGTACCATTTATTGGATAGGGATTATTTTTTCCAGTATCTCTTGTCTGCTTTGTCAAAGAACAGTTGGCTATATACGTCTGGCATCCAGATTTGTTCCTTTTGGTCAAGATTGCTTTGGCTATTCCGGCTCTTTTATGGTTCCAAACAAAGCAAAGAATTATTTTTTCTAGATCTGTGAAATATGACATTAGTATTTTGATGGGGATTGCACTGAATCTGTAAATCACTTTGGGTACTTTGGACATTTTAGCAATGTTTATTCTACTTATCCATAAGCAAGATATGTTTTTTCCATTTTTTTCATATCATCTGTAATTTCTTTCCACCTTGTTTCATAGTTTCCTTTATAGACTCTTTCACCTCCTTAATTAAGTATGTTTATTGGTATTTTATTGTCTTTGTAGCTATTGTGAATGGTATGGAGACTTTGATTTGACTCTTAGCTTAACTATTATTGGTGTATAGAAATGCTACTGATTTGTGGGCACTGATATTGTAACCTGAGACTTTGCTGAATTTATTTATCAATTACAGGACTCTCTAGCTAGAATCTTTTGGGTTTTCTAGATATGAGATTATATCATAAGCAAAAAGTGATAGTTTGACCTAGTCCTTCCTGATGTGGATACCCTTAATTTCTTTCTCTTGCCTGATTGCTCTGGCTAGGACTTCCAGCAATATGTTGAATAGAAATGGTGAGAGAGGGCATCCTTGCCTTGTTCCAGTACTTAGTGGAAATGCTTTCGACTTTCCTTCACTCACTATGTAGCTGTGTCATATGTGTCATATGTGGCTTTTAAATTTTTCAGATATGTTCCTTCTATACCTGGTTTGTTGAGGGTTTTTACCATGAAAAGGTGCAGAATTTTGTTGAATGCTTTATCTGCATCTATTGAGATGATCATATTACTTTGTTTTTGATTCTGTTTATGTGGTGAATCACATTTATTGATTTATGTATGTTGAGCCATCCTTGCATCCCTGAGATGAAGTCTACTTGGTCATAGTGGATTATGTTTTTGATATGCTGTTGAATTCAGTTTGCTAGTATTTTATTGGGAATTTTTGCATGTATATGCATAAGGGATATTGGTCAGCTGTTTTCTTTTTTTGTAATGTCCTTTCCTGGCTTTGGTATCAAGGTGATACTGCCTTCATATGATTCCGAGATTTTAAGAGTTATTTAACTAGCCTTACTATTTAAATTATTTTATTTGCATCTTATTAAAATGTCTTTCAGAGAAGTACTATTATCACCATTTCCTCAATGAAGAAACTATACAAATGTTAAGAAATTTACTCATACTTACACACCTAATTCAGACAAAGAGCCTGGATTAAACTCACTCCTTGTGTTTATATGATGCTAATCTTCTAACATAGTAATTACTCACAGATTTATTTAAATCTTTAAATACAGTTCAATATTTAAATATATTTAAACATTTTGAATATTTAAAAAATGCACATGATACAAAAATTCAAAAGATAAAAAAATGATCATTCAGGGAGAAGTTAGTCTTTCTCCCCCTTTCTATGCCTCAGATACTTAAAGTATTCTCTGAGATAACCATTGTTACCTCATGTTAATACTACATGAGTTTCAGAGACCTAATATGCACAGGGCTTCCAGTACCCATTATTTGTGGAAAGTGAGGATCATCTGTGCTTTACTTATTTTCTCTGTATATCAAGAAATAATTATTCCTCTTTGTGAGGTTGGCAAACCTCACTAAGCATTCTTTTCTTAATAAAACCTGATCCTCCTCCAGTTTATCAAGCATAAATGATAAATCAAACACTTTATTGACAAAAATAAATTTAGAACCTATTAGTAATTCATGAAACAAAGAAAAGCTAGCCAAAAATCTTGTCGATGAAACTGTTTTAAATCACATGCTCCTTAGATAATTCAGAGGTGCTGGCTCTAGTTCCTAGGATTTCAACATGAAAAGGAATTACAGGACAGCACTTCATCCATCCCAAGAGAATCCATGTGTCTTCCAGCATCCCAGAAAGGTGTCAATTTCCTAAGAGCAATCTAGATGACTAAATTGTTGAACCTCAGAGTGCTACGCCTCGTGTTGTTCCTCTGAGATGCTGAGACAAAACTAAGTAGTGGGGCTCACCCCAAGGAATTTCCTACCTCTTCAAATATTCAGGTTAGGCCAATGGTATTTTTCTCTACTGTACCAGCCCAATCAGGTGTGAAACATTGTGCACACCACTAGCATTCTTCTGGATACAGAGCACAAGGCATGAACTCTTCCCTTAGGTGTTGGGAGGGGATCTATCAGGGAAACAAGGTGCAGAGTCTCTGGTGCCATCTTGCTATTGCCGTCTAATCAGCAGTGACCTCAACCAGAAGGAAGAAAAGAGCGGAGCAAGGATCTTCACAGAATCCAAAGAATAAACAATGCCATTCCTTAGTACCTTTTTGATGTGTTTGAAATTATTGATTAATTATTATTACTTAACATTTGTTCATAGTTTATCTATCTTCTAGAGCTTACATTTCATTGAATACACACTACATAATATGGATTATTAAGTATCTCATTGAACTTTTGCAGCAAACTTATGAGGTAGCAATAGTTCTTATTTCCAATTACAGCTGTGTAAATATCTTCAAGAAGGTTAGGAAATATTTGATGTCACATGGTAGTGGTGCCTGGAGATGTCCACACAACCAAGGTACTCAAAATTTCCCCAAGTTGGGACAGTGATTAATACTAGCTAACATTTTACTGTGGTTCAGTAAATTGCACTAAGAAATTATCAGTGGATGAGTTCTGTGTAGTTATATTTTATTTATTTAGGTAAAAATATCCATAAAGTGACTGGTGGGATCAATAGCTCACAGAACTTCACTGCCTGAGTGTGCAGAGAAAGCCTGAAATCCTACTAAATGTCATTCCAAAAGAGAGGAATTATTAAGGAATCAATTGAATTAACTTATGTTAGAAAAAGTAACACACAGTATGTGGGGACTATGAGTGGAAAAGCTTCCAAATGACAATGGCCCAGACATTAAGTCAGTATTGAAGAAAATGGGAGAAGATGAATTCAGGTTTCTAGTAGACTACCAGTCACCCATGATCATGAGGGGCACAGAGATGAGGTCACTGTGTAAGTGGAAGTGGTAGCTTTAGGGAGGGCCTGGCATGTAACTCTTATTGCCTAGGAAACTGAGGGATGGCGTTGTCCTCTTCAAGCCCATTGAGGGACCATTAGGAGACACAGGCAGGGTGGGACTGCCAGCATCTTGGAAGATGAGATGTGCCTTTGTGGCCCTGTTCAAGTCAATTATATTGTCAAAGAAACCCTAAAGAACAACAGGCCTGAATAAAAGGGGAAGTCAGGTATAATGAAATATTGCAACTGCACCTGAAGTCAAGATATGTCCAGGCTGCAGGATTAGCACATCCTGGTCTCACTGTTAGAGAGAACAAAGCTGGATACTGGGCGGTGACACTGGATGAGGTAATAGTTGTTACATACAGGTCACTCAGGAAGCTAGGAGGTAGGGGAAGTACCATCGCTGATTGTAAAAAAAAAACAAGAGAATTTGTCATATTCACCAATTGGCACATAACACTGGCATGAAGAACTTGAGAAAATGTCTCAACTGAATCACTGTGCATTTACCATGGTGAGGAGGATCACCAACTAGGAAGTTTTGTGACAGCGTG
>CAUYMX010015161.1:0-30397 GCA_963573855.1 Lepilemur septentrionalis
CTATATTGATATGTTCTTTGCTAGCACAAATGTCTCAGACATGACTGTTTCCACTATCTCATACTAACATGTAGCTCATACTATCATGGATTCTTTTCTTTTTCCTTTCCTTTTCTTTTCCTTTTTCTTTTTCCTTGCCCCCCCTTCCCTCTCTCCCCTCCCTTTCCCTCCCCTCTCCTCCTCTTCCCTCCCCTCTCCTCCCTTCTCCTCTCCTCCCCTCCCCTCTCTTCCCTCCCCTCTCCCCTCTCTTCCTTCCCCTCTCCCCTCCCCTCTCCTCTCCTCCCCTCTCCTCTCGTCCCCTCCCCTCTCCTTCCCTTCCCTTGCAGAAACCATACCCAACTTTCAAATCAATTATCAGTTGATGCAGAGGAAGAAGGTCTGAGAAGCTGTGGCTCTCTCTCAAACCATCTGATCGTACAACTGCTGGGAGATGCGGGATCACAGGTGTTTGTGATCTCACAGGGAGCTGTAAAAAGGACCCATGATTACATCGAATTGAAGTCTATTTTTGCCACATCTAACTCAACAGCAATACTTGATATTAACCAATGATTAAAATTGTGCCCAATTACAATATATACTGACGACATTATCCATACTCATTAATATTTCTTCTTTCTCGGAAACACTGTTCTGTCTCCTCTTCCTACCTCTTTAATTTGCTTTTTTCTGCTAAAACCTTTGTATTTTTGTACCTGGACTCTTTTCTCCTTCCTTTCTTCCTTCCTGTCTGTCTGTCTGTCTCTTTCTTTTTTTCTTTCCTTACCTGATTTCCCTGTGCAGTCTTTACCTTTGTTAAGTCTTCCTTTATGAACTTAGAAAAAACAAAGAAACAGAGCATCACAAGGGGTAGTAGGTTAGGGTTAGGGTTTCTGAGGGCTCTGTCTCCTGCACCCCAATGGGATCTGTAACCTTTCGGTCATACTCTACAAGCAAAACAGATTTCTTCTCAACAAAGCTTTTGTTTGAACAGATAAGAATGAGGCATGGCTTTTGTTGAGACATATTTAAGGAAAATTGAAATTGAAATTAGTTTTTATATGGGAGGAAATACAGTTTAGTAGAAAAAAATAAAGTATTTTTCAAAATTTAAAAAAGTATATATTTGAACAGTGGATATATGTGGATATAAATTCAACTCTTCAAACAACAGATTCTTCTCCAAACCAGTTCCGGATGCTAAAGTCATTGTCTTTCTATTAAGTTAGTGGACCATGAAAAATAACTTATTTTTGAACACATATTTTTTGAAGGCCTCCCACTGCACCCAAAGTGAAAATCAGAATTCTTACAATGGTCTGTGGGACCTGATGTGATTTGATTCCTCAAGACTCTTTAGCCTCAGCATCTGCTGCCCCTCCCTTCCCTCACATACCTCCAGCCAAACTGGCCCTCTGGCTACTTCTCAACCTGTCAGGCCCATCCTGCCTTAGGGCTTTTGCACTGACTCTTTCTTCTGCCTGAGATAGCCCCAGATCTCCCTTAGCTCCTTCACATCCTTCAAGCTTTTGGTCAAATGTCATCTTCTTGATGTGGCCTTCCATAACCACCGTGATTAAAACTGCAGTTGGCACCTCTGCATCCTGGCTATCACTTGGTCTGCTTTTCCCTCTCATTCCACTTCATAGCTTCCAACCCACTATTTAATTTAATACATCATGTTTACATTTATTCTCTGTCTCTCCCCACTATAATAAAGAATCCATGAGGGCTGGGTGAAGTGGCTCATGTTTGTATTCCCAGCACTTTGAGAGGTCAAGGCGGGAGGATCACTTGGGTCCCGGAGTTTGAGACCAGCCTGGACATCATAGTGAGATCCCATCTCTACAAAACAGGTAAAAAACCAAAATCAATGAGGACAGGGATCTTTGGATTTTTTGCTGAAATGTCCAGAATAGTACCTGGTACATATGAGTTACTAAAAAATCTTATTGAATGAAAAGGTTAAGGGCTAAAGCTTATGTTAATTTGTTCAACTATTTAAAAAATATTTATTAAGTGCTTATTGTATGCCAGTCACTCTGCTAGGCTATGAGGGAATCCAGAGGTGAATCTTATGCTGGCAGGAGCCAAATGCGTGGGAGATTTCAGACATGTGTTGTATACAATGCAGGCTTGAGCACAGGGCATTCTGAGCGGATGTGAGGTGGTGCCTAACCCGGTGTGGGCGGGGCATGAAGGTTTCATTCACCTTACACACTCAACATGTGCCAGCTGCACTTGCAGTCTCTGTAAAAGAGGGCAGACTCAACAGGTACATGCCTCTTGCCCTTTGTCCTGTCCTCTTTTCCCATCTGCCTTAGAGGTCATCTTGCCACCATGAAGTTTCAAAAGAGTGAAAGCCAATGGCCCATGATGGCTGAACAGAAATATAGAAGGATCTGAGTCCACGAGGGGATCATGAAGTCACACTTTAGCTCGATCAGCAGACCTCCAGATGTCTTGTACATGAGAAAAATAAAATGATCAAACTTTTATCACTGTAACCCGACTCACCATCTTTGGGAGGTATCGTTTGACAGCCAACAATAAAAGGGAAGGAAATCAGCATATCTTCAATTACCCCTACCCTTTTTTCTCTTTCCAACTCTAGTTACTTGGGGCATGTGTGCTGGGTGATTGGGACATGTGGGGTTGGAGAAGGAATATGAGTTCCAGTCTTCCTGGAAGGAGTTTGTGCTCCAGATAGAGAAGAGGCAATGAAAACCCTCCCCAATTTTTTCTGATTGCTTTCTGCCATAAATATGCATTATGGGCTGCTTTCCACAAAGCCTTCAAGAGGCAGCTGAGTACAGCAGACTCATAGAGACTTCACTCAGCTTTTCTAGGCAAGGCCACCAGTGAAGGGGTCTTGCACAAAACAGATGTCCCACGTAGAAAGCTCACTGTGTGCTCGGGCTATTCTAACCAGAATAGCCAGATTCTAACACAGCATGTGTTCACCAAAGGCTCTGCTTATATCTCTTTTCCCCCCTGGGTTTTCTCTGCCTTGTGGAAAACCCCATCGTCTGCTGGAGCTTGAGTGTGGCGCATGTTTCCAGGGAAGAAAACGGTCAGTGATCTCAGCCCAACTACAAAGGGCTTTTCCCTTTCTGAAGTTTAATTCATCTAGTTCTCCTTGCTTCTACAACTCTCTGATATCTTTAAAAATATGGCATTTTTGGTAATTACTTTGTTTTCATTTTTCAAGTTAATTGTATCATGAGAAATGTCCTACCACTGCCTCTCATATTCTACTCAGAAACAATGGTCAGAATTCATAGATTTGGTGAAATTTGAGGTATAGTCTGGGATTCCACAGTGAACCAACTTTTCCGTTGAGTCCCTGGAATAAGCTACGCAGACACTGCCGCGTCGAGGCTCTGACAGGCAATGGTGCCTTTCCCAGCACCGTGTCACTGAAGAAGTACTGCTTACCGCTCTCGTGCCACGGCAGTGTCTCGAAAACTGTGAAAAGAATACAACAGAGCTTAAATAGATCAAATTTTTATAGAATAGTATAGAAGAGTCAGCCTGCGTGTCACACTGAGCTCCCTATTCTCTCCACATGCTTAGGGACCCAAGACACGTGTGTCCGGTCATCATACCCCCACGGGCTCCTGAGAAGCTCGATCACCTTGACCAGTCTGAGGAGGAAGATGGTGTCATTTCATCGTTAAAACACTCCTGTGAGGCAGATACAGTTATTTCCATTCGAACTAAGGAAATGGAGGATTAAATAACTTCCCCAAGGTCAGACAGCTGCTGCGTGGTAGTTAACAGAGAGCGACAGGATTTTTCGTCATTCCATGCTCAGCCTGTCTGTTTCTGTTTCTCTGGACCAATGAATAGCTCTCTGTCTTGAGAAACTCTCGCCACTGTGCTAGTAGATCTGTTTCAGTGGCGTCTGCTCCCAGCTCTTCCTTCACCCCCAGCTTTCCGGGGCCTGGCAGTGCCCCCTCAACCCCCAAGGCCTTGTCAGGAAAACCTCTTCGCTTCCCTCGACTCCACTTTCGTTTTCATTTTCTGCGCTTTTGCCTTTTAAAGAAAAACCAACCAACTAACCAAACAAGCAAACATAGTTTAATATTTCAAGAAAAAGAAATCAAAATCTTCTATCTGCAGCATTTGCCCCCACCCTTTTTTGGTCTCAATGATAGGACCTTTTACAGCCCAGCAGTTAAGGCTTCTCTGTTAATGAATAAAAATTTAGGTTTCCGTATCTTAGAGCCCTGCCTCTAATTTTCTTCTCGGAGATTGTGGCGAATGGGGCACACACAGACAGACAAACGCACTCCCTGTTCTCTCCTTAGGAGCGTAGTCTTAATTGTTGAGATCCTGGGCAAGACGCTAATCAAAAATGAGCCTTGGGACCCAATAAAATTGGGAAAGTATTATCTGACTTTGTTTTCCTCAGTGATAAAATCAGGAGAAATGACATCCATGTGGAATTGAACTTCGAAGACGCACATTTCATAAAAATAGTCTTGTAAGTTGCTAGGAATGTGCTATCTAAACACATGGTAACTAAATATAGACATATATATTTAACATATATATTAAATATATATTTCTATATTATATTTTTCACCTTCTTTTTAAAAATAAAAACAAACCTTTCCAGAATTAGATAGACTAGGCCCTTGTACATTGGTTCTATTCCTCCTCAAACTGGAAAAACTCTTGCAAATTAAGAAAAATGTTGCGGTTTAGGTTCCCAGTGAAGCCGACTCCGAGACAGAAATCTGCGTGTCGGAAGTGTCCCGGGCACTTATTTTGGGTCAATGCCTGCGGGACTGAGGGCAGGAAGCAGGGCGGAGGGAGAGGCCGGGCTGGGCAGCACCGCGCAGGCCTCAGTGGGGGCCGTGCCTTCGCTCTCGCTCGCTAGGCGTGCGGTGCAGGCTGCCTCCTGGAAGGAGTGCGCCGTGGTGCGGCAGCTCTAGAAGGCGCCTGGCTAAGAGCGCGTGGGGCCCGTGGCGGCAGCGCGGCCGGCGGCCGGAGGGTGCAGCGGCGCCTGGGGCCCAGCAGCGCTCGGCCTGCCCGGCGCGGTGACCTGCTTCGCTAGGGCCGCGCTCGTGGTACAGCCCTTAGATGATGTTGGAAATTGGCAGTTTTGTAAGTCGAGACTTACTGAATATCGACAATTTTATACACATAATCTAATAAATTATGTGATTATAATTGTAGGGGCTTATGTGAAACCAGATAGCGATAGAAAAATAATTAGTGGGTAGAGGACATGAGAAACAGAATAGTTGGTTTTGCTAATTTCTACTGAATGGTACGATAGAGTAGTAAATGTTTTTTAAAAGAAATTTTGTTTATCTTCTCAAAGAACACGCTTTTGGTTTTCTTGATTTTCTGTTTTGTATCTTATTGATTTCGGCTCTGATTATTATTATTCCCTTTTTTTCTGCTAACTTAATGTTTCATATGGTTTTATTTTTACTTTCTTAAGGTGAAAGCTGAAATAATTGAATTAAGACCTTTCTTATTTTCTAACATAGTGATTGGCCTGTGAATTTCCCTCTATGTCCTACTTTAGCAGCATCCGACATATTTTGATCTGTCGAGTTTTCATTTTTACTCAGTTCAAAATACTTTCTAATTTCTTTGACCCATAGGTTATTTAGCAGTGTGTTAAGTTTCCAAATACTTGGGGATTTTTTTCAAAGACATTTTGTTATTGATTTTTAATTTAATTCTACTTTGTATGACTTCAATCTTTTAAAACTTATTGAGATGGTTTATGGCTCCGAACAGGTTCCCTTTTGGCGTGTGGGTCTGTGCTCTTGAAAGGGGTGCGCGGGGATATCTCGTGTTGCTGTGCTTCGCTGTGTTGCCCAGGTGCTGTGGGTTTTTTACAAATCGGAGGTTTGTGGCAACACTTGGTCTGTCCAGCAAGTCTGTTGGCTCCTTTGCCCAACAGCATGTGCGCACTTCGTGTGTCTGTGTCATGTTTTGGCAATCCTTGCAGTGTTTCAAACCTCACATTATTGTATCTGTTACGGTGATCTGTGGCTTTTGCGGGTACTATCATAATTGTTCTGCAGTGCCACCAGCTGCAGCCATGTAAGATGAGGAACTCGTCAATACGGGTCTGTTCTGACTGCTCCACTGAGCAGCCATTCCCCCAACTCTCCCTTTCTTTAGGTTTCTCTAATCCCTGAGACACAACAATATTGTAACTAGGCCATTTAATAACCCTACAATGGCCCCTAAGTGTTCAAGTGAAAGGTAGAGGTGCATGACTCTCACTTTAAATCAAAAGCTAGACGTGATTAAACTCAATGAAGAAGGAATGTCAAAAGCTGAGGCAGGCTGAAAGCTAGGCCTTTTGTGCTAAACAGTTGGCCAAGTTGTGAATGCAAAGGAAAAGGTCTCAAAAGAAATGAATAGTGCTATGCCAGTGAACACACAAATAATAAGAAAGCAAAACGGCCTTATTGCTGATATGGAGAAAGTTTTATTGATCTGGGTAGAAAATCAAACCAGCCACAACATTCCCTGAAGCCAAAGCCTAATCCAGAGCAAGGCCCAAACTCTATTCAGTTCTATGAAGGTTGAGAGAGGTAAGGAAGCTGCAGAAGAAAAGTTTGAGATTGGTTCCTGAGGTCTAAGGAAAGAAGCCATCTCCATAACATAAGAAAGTAGCAAGTAGAGGCTGCAGCAAGTTATCCAGAAGGTCTAGCTAAGATAATTGATAAAGCCATACCAAACAACAGATTTTGAATGTAGATGAAATGGCCTTATATTGGAAGAAAATGCCATGTGGGATTTCATGGCTAGAATGAAGAAGTCAATGCCTGGCTTCAAAGGAAGGCTGACTCTCTTTATTAGGGGCTGAGATGGTGACTTTAAGCTGAGGCAAGTGCTCATTAACCATTCCCAAAATCTTAGCACTTTTAAGAATTATGCTAAGTCTACTCTGCCTGTGCTCTAGAAATAGAACAAGGCCTCGATAACAGTACATCTGCTTATAGCATGGTTTACTGAATATTTTAAGCTCACTGTTGAGCCCTACTGTTCAAAAAAAGATTCCTTTTGAAATATTACTGCTCATTGATGATATACCTGGTCACCCAAGAGCTCTGATGGAGATGTACAAGGAGTTGCTTTCATGCCAGCTAACACAACATCTATTCTGCAGCCCATAGATCAAGGAGTAATGTTGACTTTCAAGTCTTATTATTTAAGAAATACATTTTGTAAGGCCATAGCTGCCATAGATAGTGATTCCTCTGGTGGATTCAGACAAAGTAAATTGAAAACCATCTGGAAAGGATGTACCATTCTAGATGCCATTAAGGACATTCATGATTTATTGGAGGAAGTCAAAATATCAACATTAACAATAATTTAGAAGAAGTTGATTTTAATGCCCATGAATGACTTTGAGGTGTTCAAGACTTTAGTGGAGGAAGTCACTGCAGATGTGGTGGAAACAGCAAGAGAACTTAGAATTAGAAGTGGAGTCTGAAGATGTGACTGAATTGATGCAGTCTCATGATAAAACTTGAATAGATGAGGAGTTACTTCTTATGGATGAGCAAAGAAAGTGGTTTCTTGAGATGAACTCTACTCCTGGTAAAGATGCAGTGGATGTTGTTGAAATGACAACACAGGACTTAGGATATCACATAAACTCAGTTGATGAGGCAGCAGCAAGGTTTGACCCCAATTTTGAAAGAAGTTCTACTATGAGTAAAATGCTATCAAACAGCATCACATACTACAGAGAAATCTTTCATAAAAGGAAGATCCAACTGATGCAGCAAACTTCATTGTGTCTTATTTTCAAAAATTACTGCAACCACCCAAACTTCAGTAACCGCCACCCCAGTCAGTTAGAAGCATCAACATCAAGGCAAGACCCTCCACCAACAAAAAGATTATCATTCATTGAAGGCTCAGATGATCATTAGCATTTTTTAGCAATAATTAAGGTATATACATATGTACATTGTTTTTTTAAAGACATAGTGCTATTGCACACGTAATAGACTCCAGTATAGAGTAAACATAACTTTCATGTATGCTGGGAAACCAAAAATTTTATGTGACTTACTTTATTGTGATATTTGCTGCATTGTGGTGTTCTATAACCAAACCTGCAGTATTTCTGAGATATGCCTGTATAGTCTACTGCTGTTAGGTGGAGTGTTCTATAAAGGTCAGTTAGCTCAAGTTGGTTGATAATGTTGTCTTTCATATTCTTATGAATTAACTATTGTTTGGAGCTGTCCTGAACACAGGAGCCTTGGGGTGTGTGTTGCTGCCCGGAATACTGGGGTCCTTAGTGACGAAGCAACTACCCCTGAGGCATAGCTCTCCCATCTGAGATGCACTAAGTATTCCATATTATATGCTTGATTAAGTATAATAGTTAATAAATAGTAGAATGTCCTTTTGTCTCAAGCTTGAGAGAGCAGAAAAGTTATTTACGGCTGGAAGACAGCCTCACAGGCTCCAGAGAGTCTCCTGCCCTGGGATCCCAGGCTAGGGAAAATAGATAAGAGAAAGTAATTGCTTACAGGCTTGACAAGACAAAGGTCTGGTGATGGTAATTAACGACCCCTGTATAGCTAAAAGAAATGTGATATGTGGGCTTCTGCACGTACACATTTTGCTTAGATGTTTTTTCAATTCTGTTTCTTCTGTATAAATACAGCCTCTAAAATAAACACGGCACGGCAGTCTTCAGAAGCTCCGTCCTCCCGTTCCCATCTTTGTGTCTCTCTTTTTTTCTTATCCTCACCCCCAACTCCAAGTGCCGCACGTCACCGGCTGGCTCCGGCAAACTATCTAATTGTTGAATCACTAACTTAGAGAGGATACTGAAATCTCCAACTATAATTGTGAATTTATCTCTTCTTCCAGTTTTATCAGCTTTTACTTCATTTATTTTGAATCTCTCTTATTAGGTGCATGAACATTTGTAATTGTGAGATCCTGATGGATAAAATAGACTCTTTATCATTATGAAATGATCTTCTTTATTCCTGTAATATTCTCTACTGTGAAGTCTGCTTTGTTTGCCATTAATGTAGCCACAGCTGTTTTCTTTAGATTAGTGTTAGCATGGTATTTCTTTCTGTATCATTTTATGACTTTTACCCATTTCAAAATGTGCTTCTTATAGGCATAATGTAGTTGGGTATTGCTTTTTTATCCAATTTTACAAACTCTGGGTTTTTTTTAAATTTCAGAATATTAGGGGGTAAAACTATTTTGGTCACATAGATTGCTTTTGTACTGCTTGAGTCAAAGTTATAAGTGTGCCCATCACCCAGGTAGTGTATATTGTACCCATTACAAGCTCTGCTTTTTAATTTGGGTGTTTAGACTATTCATATTTAAAGTGATTATTGAGATTGCTGGAATTAAATCTACCATCTTGCTATTTGTTTTCTATTTTTCCCATCGTTCTTTGTTCCCTTTTCCTCTTTTTCTACCTTAGTTTGGATGAATTTAGTCTTTTTTATGATTCTATGTCACTTCTTTTGTTAGCTTATTAGATATCTCTTTTTTCTTTCATTATTTTAGTGTTGGCTTTAGGGTTTATAGTTAATATCTTTAACATATAACTGTCCACCATCGACTAATATTATACCAATTTATAGAGTTATAGTTTTAATCAAATTTATGACTTTTCTACCAATTATTTCTTCAAATATTCTTTCTTTCCTTTCCCCTCTTCTATTCTTTGAGGACTTGAATTACATATATATTTGGCTGCTTAAAATTGTTCTGCAGCTCTCTGCTAGTTGGTTCTTTTTTTATAATGTTCTTTATTTCTCTTTCTTTTTTTTCTGTCATTTTTCTCCCTATGTTTCATTTGAGTAGTTTCTATTGCTATATCTTCAAGTTTTCTAACACTTTCTTATGCAGTGCCCAATATGACATTTATTTCTTCCAGTGCATGTTTCATTTTAAACATTGTAGTTTCCATCTCTAGAAGTTTGATTTGTGTCTTTTTATGTCTTCCATCACTTAACATGTTCAATTTTTTTTTCTAACTTCTTGAACATAAGAAATGCAGTTATAATATCTTTTTTAATGTCCTTGTCTACTAGTTGTCTTATCTGTATAATTCCTGGGGAAGTTTTAGTTGACTGGTTTTCCTCTTCATTATCAGTTTTATGCTCTAGGCTTCTTTACATGCCTGGTAACTTTTGATTTGATGCTGAAAATTGTGCATTTTACATTTTAAGGTGCTAGATATTTTTGCATTTCTATATATGCCCCATGCTTATTTATGGGACATGGTTAAGTTACTTAAAAATATGTTAAGTTTTTCAGGTCAAGCTGTGCTAGGTGGGTTCAAGGCAATATTTCATCAAAGGTTAATTTTTTTCCCATTAGCAAGGCAAAACCCTTCTTAGTATTCTACCTAACCCCTTTGAATTTTAAGTTTTTCACTCTGGCTTTTAGGATTAATCCCATCCCTCTGTGATGTCTGAGCACTGTTCCCTCTAACCCATTCGAGTCATTCTTTGCTTGGCCCTTGGTCGTTTCATCACAGATAGGTGCTAGTCAATATTCAACTACATACTGAAGTGGAACCCTCTGCAAATTCTGGAGTTATTTCTCTGTACAGTTTGTTCTTTTCTGGTATTTTTTTCTGCTGATATATGATTTGATCTCCTTGAACTTCCAGCTTTGCCTTTTCAGCTCACAGAGGAGACTGCTAGATTCTGTCTGGGTCCTTCACCTCCAGTATAGCCTAGACATTTTCTCTAGGCAGTAAACTGTGCAATGATAAGGCTTACTTTATTTGTTTACCATCTCTCTTGAATCACTGTTCTTTATTTTCAGATGTTTTTAAAGTCTTACAATAGTAATTTTTTGAATAGAGAAATCTCCAGCATGGTGACAGTCTTAAATTCAGTGACCATAGTTTTTGTGTCATTTTTATGTTGACATCATTATTTCCTAGGCCTAACTATTTCTTACTTTGATATTATATGTTGATGGCAATTCATTCATATTAAAATTTTATTCCTCATTCATATATTCATCAGAATACTATTTGGACCTGTAGAGCACTATTATGCTGAATTTATTGTATTTATTGGTTGATTAATACAATATAATGATTGTGTAGATGTCAAATGATCTAGATTTGTGTCACAATATTAGACTTTGTCTAAAGCTAATGACCTAGATAATCACTAACAAGTGATGGCATTTGAGGTTTAAGGCACGTAATAGAAATAAACATAGTGGCTCATGGCTTGTCAAATGACTAGTCTGTAGTCAAGCAGTGCGTCACTGCCAGAGCCAGAGACAGCTCTTGGGAGTGTGACTCCCAACCGCTTGTCCTGACCTCTAGACCACACTTTCCAACATTTAAAACCCTGAACATGGTTAGGGAAGTATTGTTTGCTTTGTCAGAGTACTTGTGTCAAATGGTTACTTTCAAGTTTGGATGTGTCACAGATAGGTCTAGAAATTCATCAATATAATTAATAACACACCAGTTTCCCTTTCTTATCATTTTTGAAAGTAACATATTTTCAATGGTTTTATCAATTAAAAAAACCTTGCTATAGTATAGGCATCTGAAAATAAAAATCACATTCAAGAGGCTGATTCCATGTAGTGACGTTTTAGGGGTATGATCTGGAGGGGAATGAACTCAGAGAAATAAAGTGATCTAGATCTAGGGCTGATAATCAGGAGACTGTGTGCTACACTCACACAGGCACAATTCTCTGGGTTAATTTTTCATTTGTTACATACATCACTAATTAAAAGGAAGTATTATCCTAAGAAACACTCATGGCCATTTTTTTCCCTCAGATCTGGTCTAAAAACACTTTACACTATTAATAAAAATAATCATGATAGCCAATAAGAAATATGCTAAGATAACAGACATAAAATTATCTTAGACATTTAAGAGTACTTGCTCTTATCTTTACCATAATCTTTTAAGAGAAATGTCATTATCCCCACTCAACAAATTTGACAACTGAGCTTAAAAGAGATTAACTTTTCTAACCAAATGTGTCAAAACTTGGAATAAAACAGAAGCCTGACTTCAAAGTTCATGCTTGTTCCATTGTTCTAAGCTGCTTCTCAAATTGCTACTTTGTATGATGAAAGCTATCACTACTTCAAGGTGCCATTTCCTCTAAGTGTCTTGAACATGGTGAATTTGAAGATTTTCCAAGTACAGCAAAGAGAGAAGCTTTCTCGTCCAGATCAAGTGATTCTCCTACCCTGTGGCTCCTTTTCCCATCTGCATCTTTCCCAGCTGGAATCTGGCCTGGGGCTTCTGGCTCTTTTGTAGAACCCATAGCTCGTAATCAAAGCTCTTTCCTGGCAACTTTTATCTTCCAGGGCTGTAAGTTAGATGGCTTTTTTCCCTCCCTCCATCAACTTAATCAATTGCTTTCTTTGCCTAGGCAGTTCTCCTTACAGAAATTTTCATAACTGTATGAAGACTGTAGTTTTTAACAGCATATTAGGACCTTTATCTAATTTTCAAGTATGATTCAGAAATTTTAGCTTTTTTTTTCAGTTCAATATTAGAATGACAATGTATCATCCTATGAGATTTTTAAGATTTAACTTGTGAGTTGAATGCCCCATTGAACATCCCTGACCAAAAGCACTCTATTTTTTGGATTTCAAAATGTTTTATTACACAATTATTTTAAGTATATTTTATAAATTTTAAGTGTAGATACTCTCAACAGGGTGTGTTGTTTTTACAGTTAATGTTTCAAAATCACTTAGTAGGACGATACTTTGTGCCAAAGTGAAAACGTGAAAGGAGACTTTGATGGCAGCACGCTGGGAGAGAAGTGTGAGAACGACTTTAATAACAAGGTTCCGAGGTCTGTGAGAACCCTGCACAGTGTGGGGGTTTCCATTAGAAAAATACTAAAGTGCAGTTCTGTGAAATCTAGGGGCTTTCTGATGTTCAGCTGCAACACATGTGGACTGAAAAATTAAATCCTTTTTCATAAGCATCCTGTGTCAGTTTCTTTGCAGTGCAGGAAATAGGTTCAAAAAAGATAAGAGAGATGTACAAAATAGCTTTGCAGGATGCCCTGCATGCTAGTTCATACCAATGCGGCCATTTCCGGGAATCGATGGCTGATTATTTTTCATGTGATATACTGAAAACTCTGTGACGGGAGAATATCCACCTCAATCAAATTCTCAGGCATTTTTGCTGATACAGTTGTGCATTCTTGTATTTATTATTAATGCTGACATGTAGACACATGAAACTGAATGTTACATATGCTTTCTCTGTGTTTCCCTTTTTATATAGCATTCAAAAGCATATTAAAATAATTCACTTCATTTGCATTTCACTCTTGCCCTGTTATGCTTCTCTTAAAGAATTTAAAAGATCATTACTACAAAGATGCATTGGTTTAAAACAATGTATTATAATATGTATATAATATGTGTATAATATGTGTATATGTATAATATGTGATCTTTAGAACATAAACAACATTTTTCAAATGTATCAATTTATCTTTACTACAAAACGATGAGATAAATATTATTATTTTAAAATGTAATATCTATGCTCACAGATTTTTTAAAAACTTAAGGTTGCAAATACATATGTTGAAAAGTCACTACATGCTATCTTTTCTGTATATTCATCAATCCTCACAATAACCGTAAAAGGAAGGGACTACTTAATCTCTATTTGACAAATGAGGCAACTATAGGTTGGGAAGTTGAGTAATTTGCTGACTTTACACAATTAACATGTTTTAGGTCTAGAATTTTTAGCCCCAGATGTCAGATTTGACACCCAATGGCTGTCCACTCTACCTATTTCCTTTCCTTAGTCTGTTGACTCCATCATGACAGAGCCAGGACACAGGGCTCCTGATTCCATTATCCATGGAGTACACAACCTAAGACATGCTAATTTTATAAGTACTAGAATTTAATTGGTATAAAAACATCAACAAATTGATGGCTAGGGGTAATAACCATCTCCACAACTGGAATATTTTTTTACATGATCTTTTACTCATGAGAGTAAAACTGCAGAAACATCTGCTCCTAAGACATACCCTTTAGTAAGAGTGACAGGAGGTGTTTTAGTAGCTCAGCAATGAATGTCTTCAATAGCCTCTTACCAGTTAAAAGAGTGTCCTCCATAGTGACCAATGTTACTATATGTATAGTAACTATATATATACTATATACGTACAGTATTAAACATAATTAATGTAAAATTTCTCTAGGGCATTTCCCTTGACTATTTAGAGCATACACCCTAGGTGCCTGGCAAAGCTTTGGCTGTGAGTCAGCCGAGGAAACCTGCTGGAGAAGTGGCGGGGGTCATTCCGGAGCACGCCCACCCCCCCACCCCATCCTGCCCTACAAACTGAGCTCACAGTTCCCTGACGCAGACTTCAGTGCTGAGTGGATGGGAACAGCGCGCAGTGAATAGGCCGCCTTGTCCTCAGAGGTCAGTTCTCCTTCTGAGTCTCACTCTTGAACTTCCCCAGTGACATCTGATATGAGGGAAGTGTTCTAGCTGACGGTTTCTCAAGTTCTTTTTTAGGATGGTGGCAACT
Organism: Lepilemur septentrionalis; assembly: GCA_963573855.1. Taxonomy (NCBI): domain Eukaryota; kingdom Metazoa; phylum Chordata; class Mammalia; order Primates; family Lepilemuridae; genus Lepilemur; species Lepilemur septentrionalis. Next base: position 14,550 of record CAUYMX010015161.1, read on the forward strand.
TCTAGCATCCTATCTCTTTGTCTAAACAAATGGCTCTAAAACTAAAGAAAATACTAGTGGAAAAGTTAGTGACCACAATTAGTCATTGGCTGCATCGATCGAGACAGATGTCTGCTCTTTTACCTCCATGTGAGCATTGTTTGCTCAGTGTTGAGGCTTCAGAGCTTGAGCTGAATGCCGAGTAGCCGACCTCAAGCCAGGGCTCACACAGCTCCTGAAAATGACACTGTGGCTGCGGATACAAGGCTGCATCCTAAGTGTGTCATTAAGGCCTGGGAATTATGTCTTTTTAGCTAAGGAGGAAATGCTACTGAAAACCTTAACCTTGAAAATCCAGACTGAAAAATTCCGACGTAAGTCATAGACACAGTTACGAATTAAACGAAAGTGGCTGTGTAATCCCCTGCTTCTCTGTGATGGCCCTGTGCCAGCGCTCTTCACTGCGTTCTCTTCAGCGCGCTTCCTGGGCACTTGTGCAACGGAAACGTGTCCCCCATGTATTTAATCAGTTACTGTGGTGGCCAAAGGAGAAATACTTTAGGACAGAGTTACAACTTCCAAGCTGTATTAGCCCCTCATGGTGCTTATTCTGAATAGTTACAGATTTTTGGACCTTTGAAGCTCATTTAAAAGTGGATTTACTTGGCTATTTATTATAAAAGTGAGCTCAAACTGAGAATGTGTTAAGCGGAAGCTGAACGATCACATGAATTATGGTAAATATTGCTTGAAGGCTAACTTGAGGATCACGAAGACTGAGGGAAAGCGCCCTTGTTAAAGCCCCGTCGAGCACTCTCAGGCCTGCAGGTGGCGCTGCGCGGTGTCCGCGCCCAGCGCTCCAGGGAAGCCACAGCGTCCGCTCAGAAGGACGCTGTCCCCACAGCAGCCTGCGGCTGGTTCAGACAGGCTCACAGTTTCTAAGTAACTAAAAGTAGGGTAGCAGCAGGAGTACGTTAGAGAATTTTTTCTTATTTAATTTTTTTTTTCTCTTTTTAGTTAAAACCTTGAGTTACTAAGAAACTATTTTGAAGACTTCTGAGGAATAGTGTGGGGCAGAGACAGAATTTTATGGTAAAAGATAAGTTCACGTGAAAGGGAGAATGTTATTTCAACTTCTCTAGTAAATTGTTAGGGGTTAGAATGTTACTGTCGTCATCTATTCCATTTGAGACATTTCGTTAGTACGTTATGCAAACTACTGAAAAGAATGCAGAATTGTTTCTTTTTAATTGTTTACGCATAGAGAAAGTACTGCCTGCCAATCGCACGACTGCGTTAACTACATGGCAGAATAAAGTCAATGCTATTAGGGAAGGACAGAAAAGTGATATAACGTTGGAAAGATGAGGCACTCTTGAAGATGTCAAGTTCAGTTCCCAGAGGTTCTTACTTCCTCTTTTTACCTTGCCTCCAGCATTCACTGACACGAAATGGCCTGATCAGGCTATAATTATATTAATAGATGAGTTAACTGAGAGTGAGATTAGTGAACTTTTTAATCTACTCTTATAGTTTAAATAAAAATTCTTTCAATTAGTGTATCAAAAAGTGCTTCAGAAGGCTTGATTGAGTGGATATACCTGGTGATCTGTAGGAGAAAATGAAATTCAAGTTCATTTAAGGGGTGGTTTTTAAAAACTTTTTATTTTGATATAATCTGAGACTTATGGAAGACTTGCAAAGATAGTACAAAGTTCATGTATAATTTTCATTCACTTCCCTTAATTTTGACATTTTCTATAATTGTTCTTTACAATTAGCAAAACTCAGAAATTAACATTGGTATAATACGATTCAGTAAACTACAGACTTTAATCAGATTTCCTCAGTTTTTCCACTATTGTTCTTTTTCTGCTTCACCTTAAGGCTGGCAAAAAATTGAAAATATGTGCTATACCACTGTTGATCAGGATGTACAATTGGAATGCTCATATGTTTGCACCAATAGTTACACAGGTAATTTAGTGATATCTACAACTGCCTAACAGGGTAGCCTGTAGCTACAAGTAGCTGTTGAACACTTGAAATGTGTTAAGCTGAGCTGAGTTATGAGCATAAAATACACATTAGTTTTCAAAAAAAAGAAGGTAAGATGTCACAGTAATTTTGTATTTTGGTTATATTTTGAAATTATAATACTTTGAATATATTGTATTATATAAAATTTATAATTAAATATGTTCAATATATTAACTTTAAAAGAGAACTTAAAATTACATTTGGAGATCACATTATATTTCTATGGGACAGCATTCATCTTGGATGTAAAAAGAGCACTTACCTAAGACACAGAAATTTTATTTTAGATACACCCTAGAGAAATTCTCATACTTTTGCATGGGGAGATGTATGCAAGACTTTCATTATATTCATTTTTGTAATAATAAGAAATTAGAAAAAACATACATGTTTATCAACATATTATAAATCCATTGTAGCATGCTTAAATAACAGAAAAAATTCGTAGTAAAAAAATCTACATTTAATGATCAACGTATTATAGGTAATCACTGCAAACAAAATGATTAAAAAAGGCAAACTGCACAAGATTAAGTCAAATGTTATATCATTTTAATATAAATTTTAAAAGTTAAAAATACTCAAATCGGCCGGGCGCAGTGGCTCACGCCTGTAATCCTAGCACTCTGGGAGGCCGAGGAGGGCGGATTGTTTGAGTTCAGGAGTTCGAGACCAGCCTGAGCAAGAACGAGACCCTGTCTCTACTAAAAATAGAAAGAAATTAATTGGCCAACTAAAAATATATATATAAAATTAGCCAGGCATGGTGACACGTGCCTGTAGTCCCAACTACTTGGGAGGCTGAGGCAGGAGGATGGCTCGAGCCCAGGAGTTTGAGGTTGCTGTGAGCTAGGCTGACGCCAGGGCACTCTAGCCTGGGCAACAGAGTGAGACTCTGTCTCAAAAAAAAAAAACAAAAACAAAAAACCCTCAAATCATTAATTTATTTTTTATGGATATAGACTGAAAAGGTAAGTATAAAAGCATGTGGGAGTCGAGGTTGATTGCCTTTTTAGCCTCAGTTTTTCAGCCCTTACTGTATTCAGCCTTTTTGACTGATAACCTGTATACCCTCTCATTACATGTGGGCTTCACTTTCTCCCTCTTGGCTTTGGATGTGGCCATGTGGCTTGCTTTGGGCAAAAGCATGACACAGAAATGGTGATGTGACAGTTCTGAGACTAGGCCTCAGAAAGGCTTAAGCTCATCATATCTTCTGTGCCCTCTTATTTTTGACTATCATATCATATTTTTTGTACATGTATATTTTCTTCTAATTGCCTTTACTTTAAAAAGAGGAAATGATAGGAGTGTAGTAGTCAGTATTCTCATTGAAATATTCTTGAAAACTGGGGACAATCCCATCAGTCATTTTAGTTAAATTTCTTGGTACAGAAAATATCCTCAGCAATTGAGTCTGACTTGAGATCTCACACAAATGAAAGAAATATTTATGTCAAGAAAGTATTTGCACAACTGGAACTATAATCTTTATAGTTCCAAAAGTCTACATTCCTTCTATTACAAGTTTGTAAAGTATTAAGTTTTTATAATATTATTATTCCAAATAATTAGCATTATAATTCTAATATTATGGTAAAAATATTAATCTCCCCCAAAGACTTCACATATTTTGGTACAGTTTCTCTTTTTTATCTTCATGTTATTCCTATGAGGTTGGAAGTGGGAAAAAGTTACCATTTTCTTTTAGAAATGGAGAATTTTCTGGGCTTCCTGGGAGTTAATGAAGTCGGGATTAAATGAGAGCTACTGATTTCCCAGGTCATAGCACTGAATTCCAACAACAAAAATGTTCACATTTTTCATGGGTTCCTTATAAGAAATGATTAAGAATAATGAGAAAATGATAATAAGTTTATTGTTGCTGGAATTTTTTAAGTTGTCCGTGTAGGTGCTTTCTTTATAGGAAAAACGATACAAGGAAATGACAGTTCCTTGCATGAACCCCTTTGGAGAAAAAAAGTTCAAAGGGGATGTCCAGAGGATAACTCTCTGGGGCTGCAGTGAATTGATACTTAGTCAACAGGGGAATTTCTCAAGCATTCTTAAAGCTTAACCCATAACCACACCTGTCAGCAATTTCTTTCTTCCAAGTCAGACACATTTACAAGTATATTATTCTTAAAACGCAAAGTGTCTGCAACTGCCTCTTCAACAACTGTTTTTATCCCATCAAGAGAACTGAACTAAATAATGGGACTTCTGCGTGTTTGACTAATTACTCATTTCCTGCAAATGCAAAGCCTAAACCTTACATGCAATGAGGATGGTCACAAGTTATGCATAATAAATGTGTTTCAAAGGATTCAAGCTCCTCTGAAATATTTCTGTTTAAACAAAGACTACAAAAGAATGGATCTCTTGCAGTCTTTTTCTACTCCATGCAATTTCCCTTTTAAAGCATCAATGGGAGTTTTTTTTTTTTTTTGCTGCCAATTGGCAAAAATGACTCTATTAGTGTTATTTTGTAGTTTATAGCACCTACACTAAATCATAGATGTGCGGATGAATTTTGGAGACACATAGTTCATTAACATTTGGCTTAAAACTTTAAGTAGATCAGGATTTGCCAACATTTATAGGATTGATTCACAACACCGAGTGGCACTTGAGGTATTTACCTAGTCTTTTGGGCTTTAGGTAAAACCACAGGAAAAAGATTCTGGAGAGAGGAAAACATCTCCCCCATTAAAATATACACAGTACATACACAGTTTAAAATGTGATTTTATAACCATCCACAACAAATCATTATGGCATTTAGTAATCTTTATAATCTAAAATGAGCCAATATGAAGTTTTAATAGAAAAATAGATTATTCTTATGATTCAATTAGACACAGTGGATCTAACAAGAGTCGAAGAAAAAGAACGAAAAGGATACATCTCTCTTTTGTCAAAGATACACAAAGCTGGACATTACTTAAAACAATAAGAACAGATTTTATTCAGTGACTGCTGATAAAGAGCTGAGCTCCATTCTGATTTGCACAGAGGTGACTGGGCATTTTAAAGAAAAAAAATGAGTGAGTGAGGACAGGGAGTAAATGAAGGCTCAAGTAGAGTCAGGGGAGTGAAAAACTGCACGGGGTTTGTGAGAGGCACGTGATCGGTGGCGGCAATGATCAAGTTAGGATTCTGTCCTCTCACAGACAGTTGTAGGAGATCCATACACATCTCAGGGGGACAGAGGAAGGATGCACAGTCCTAAGTTGTTTTTCATAAATGCTCTAAGAAAGGGAGGTCAGGCACCTTTCATCAGGTGTGAGCTAGAACTAACAGCAAAGGCTTTTTTGACAGGCTTGAGCTTTCCCGACAGAAACTCTAAGGAGGATTGGGTCACCTGAGGGGTGTGACCTTAGGCTGCTTAGAAGCCAGGCCAGTTGGTCAGGGCTCTCAGGGCAGGGCTTGGAATGGAGTTGTTAGTGCTGGGAGTTCTTTGTGGTTTCTCTCTCTCTCTCTCTCTCTCTCTCTCTGTCTCTCTCTCTCTCTCTCTCTCTCTCAGTCCCTCCCTCCGTTTCTTCCCTCTTACTCCGGCAGCACGCACTATACGAAACAGAAACTACCACTGTATGTATTTTAAGCAAGAAGGATTTCAGTACGAGCATTATGTGCTTAAACCATTACTGAAAGTGATAAAGGAGAGTACTGTGCTGGGCCTCCAGGACTGACCTGGGCTCGGCTTCACCGGGAAACTACCACCTCTGAGGTCTTGCTAGAGCCCTCAGTTCAAGAACAATTCCTGGAGCTATCACGCAGGTGTTAGAATGTTAGGAAACCCCCGCTGCTACCACTGCAAGTGCCTTCCAACACTAAGAGTAGTAGAAAGTGGATTCCCGCAGCTACAAGCTAGGCACTGACTCTTGACATCCAAGACACTGTAGAATAGATGCTGGAAGTTTGCTGTACAAACAGCTTATGTTTCCACAACCGTGGGTGCAAGCAGAAATAAGATAGCTTTGACCTAGCTGCTTGTTTCCAAATAGAAACTGGTCTGCATCCATAATACTAGCTACAAAAGTATCTTTGTGTCTTTCTGTTCTATGTCCCCCCCTTTCTCCTCTCCCCTAGCTTTCAAATGTATGGGTACACACTTGTTCCATGGAAAGTGCTAAACATCGCTGAGTTTTAACAATTACACATGAAATAGGTGAATCCTATGCTTTTATGTAGCTCATAGTCTAGACAGGAAGAGAGATAAAGAGTTACTAGATTCTATCCCATGGGTTACATGCTGCAATAAAATTGTGCATACAGGGTTTGGAAACAAAAGATTTCAACCCTAGATAGAATCAGAGAAGTTGTCACAAACATGACCCTAATGTTGTCTGTGGAAAGATGAATGTGAGGTTGTGCAGTGGGGAGTGGGTGCAGTGTCCTCTTGGGCAAAAGGAACAATAAATCCAAAAATGTAGGTTTGAGAAAGTTTGATGAGCTGAAGGAATAGCAAGTTGTTCCATACAGTCCAACGTAAGGGGAGGTGGTTTAACTGTAGAAGAGAATAGTTGGATATGAGACCTTGTCTCTGAGTTTGAGGCTCTGACCCCAGAAACAATCAGTAACATCTAACTAAAACGCCGTGGGCTCTCTGCAGCCTTGCTTCACAGTTGCTGTGGGAATTAGGTCTATGCCTATGATATCTAAGATCTGCTTCCCTGATAAATATTTTTTTCTCTAAGTTTCTAATTTAGTATTTATTTCTTAAGCTTAAAAGAACACAGAATGTTTTCATTGCCATGGAAATAAATATTTTATTTTCTGATTTTTTTTAACAAACATTAAATGCCAATTTTGTGCTGGGCATAGAACTAAGTATAGAATAAAAGCATATGATTGTGTTTGTGATGAGGACTTGTTAGTGAGGAAATGGTTATGTAGACAACATCAACAGAAGCAGGTAACGGTCCGAAGGAGCAGGGTGCAGGAATGCCAAGCTCTTGTGCGACTCAGAAGACAGCTCCCCACTGGCACTCAGAAGTAGCTGGGGCTTCATGGAGGAAACAACGCTTTAGCTGAAAAGTAAAGGCTGAGTAGGAATTTTCTAGATGGTTTCATGTGTGAGGGTGAAAGGCTATTCTAGGGAGAGGAAATAGCTTTTCATAGATCCACTTTCCTCAGTGAGGAGAATACCCAGGGAGGGTGCTATGGGCGCGCGACCAGACCGGGGAAGTACAGGAGCATGCAACCACTTGGCCCTGACCTCAAGAAGCTGCAAGTCCTGCAAGGACTCAAGAGAAGAGAATTTTCCTGAGGTCCAGAGCAGCCAGAGAGGGCTTTGAGGACGGGGTAGAATTTGATTAGGGCTTATATTTGGAGAGACTATAGGCACATTGCTTCAGGTTTGGCGACAATGCAAATGACCGCACAGGCTATGTTAGTGTGATCCAACTTTTGGAGAGTGGGAAGTATAAGCTGTCTTTAGCAGAGACACGTCTTTGAGACGGCAGAAAGTAAAGTGGACATGCTACTGGTACATATTATTGAAATCTAAAAATGCCAGGGGCCATTTAAGGAAGTAAGACAGAAAGTGCAGCAGAAGATGCTGTATCTGGGAGTCAGTAGAGTCAAGCACTGGTGGGGTCCCTAGTAAGCTGGACACGTCACACACCACAGACTCTGAAACTACACCGCGTGCGGTGAGGACTGCTGAACTTCGGAACCTGTGAGGCATTTCCAGTTCTAAATTGCTACATGTCTTTAACAAATAAGGATCTGTTGAAAGTTTTGGTGGGTTTTATTGTGGTGCTATTTTCATTTGGTCTTGAGAAATGTTAAGTTTGGGGAACTGGGATTTAGACCCAACGGTCTTGGGTTCAGGTTTTGGCTGTGGCACTTGCTAGCTTCATGAAAAGCTAGCAAGCACTTGCTAACCTTGAGAAAGTGGTTTATTCTTTCTAAGCCTATTTCCTTATCTGTAAAGCCAGGATTTGCCTTGCTTACCACCCAGGTTGTTTTGAGACTGAAATGTAATGACTGCATAAGATGTTGCTTATTTTATAACGTGCTACAGGAAATATTTTAAAGGATGTCAAGTACCAGACTAATGGTAATCCCATGTGAGGAAATACAATTTGAAGACAAGTAGTGTTTGTGAGAACAGAGAGCAACAAACACATAAGAAGACACTTTGAAAGAAATACAGATAGGAAATAGTGACTTATCCCACGAGGCTGATGGAAAAGAGAATGAGGTAGTGAGATGGGGAGATCAGCAACCGTTATCATGTAAAATCTCTGTTTTGGACGCTGTAGAACAGCAGTCCCCAACCTTTTTGGCACCGGGGACCGGTTTCATGGGGGGAGGGGCAGTGTGAAGAGTGGGCAGAGCCCAGGCGGCCTGGTTCCTAATAGGCTGTGGTCGGAGGGCTGGGGACCACTGCAATCTATTTTACTGCAAATAAATAGTGTAATAAAGTAAGTTTTTGTAGTCTGGCTCAAAGGCAAGCCAAAATGAAAATTTTACCTGCAAATTTCAAGAAGCCTATGGAAAGAGAACAGATGCTAGAAAGACATTTGCATCTCTGTAGTCTCCACTAATATTCTTATATAAAACATTTTAGATGATAAAAAAGTGATAATTTATGTACTTTGGAAAGGCAAAAAATGATAAGCTATAAAAAGCAGTCAAGATTTTATCAGTACATTTCTTGATGCCTTATAAATAAAGACAAACTAGCAATACAAAGGGGACATTTCAAGAAATTATAGTGAGCTCTGAATATAAAATCCTAAGACATGTTTCTGGTCCATGTTCCTGCTATTGCTACCATAAAGGGAGCATTTCAGACTCAGTGCTGTGTAATGTGGTTTCTTTCCTCAGGAATTCCTCTAATCCTTGATGCACAGCTGGAGGAATGTGGACCTCTGCCGGCTGTATGTTATGGGTTGCTATGGAACTGTCTAAATATTATGAACAGTGCATTATCATGTGACATACAGCAGCCTAATGCCCTGAAATTAGGGCAGCCAGAAATCATTTTCATACCCCTGAAATGTAAGCTTCTAGTGTGAAAGAATGTCATGAATGTTTTTAATAAATATATTAGCCTTTAGTGCACAAAGTTAGATCCTGGGTGCAGATATGAAGGCCGGGACTTCAAAAGAACTTTTGTCCAGGGGATGCCTTTTGACCCTAGCAAGGAAAGGCATGAGCAGGCCGGAGCAGGCCTGCTGAGGGGCAGGAGAAATCGAGAACTTGGTAGCTTCAGGTATCTAAATTATAATGTGGATGTTACAAGTACAACTGCTTTAAAAATCTTTCCCCAAAGATGTAGTGGGAAGATAAAACACACAAAGCAAAACAGGGCTCGCTCTTCCAGCTCCCCAGTTTGTGCCGTGAAACCCTAAACTCTGAGCTGCTCAGAGTTCAATGTTTGACTTTTTCTCAGATTCCAATAACTGTTTATGAAACTTGATTCAAATTTTAAGTTAGAAGTTACACACCATAAAATACACCTCCCCTTCTTCCCTTAAGATAATGTTCATTTAAATAAGAAATACAGCTCTGTGTGCACATTCTGAATAACAGTTCTGTGAATGCTATTTTCTTCTGCAGATTATGCCCGGCCAGTTTCCTCTCTGAATGAACATTTCTAATATGTGAATTCAAAGTACAACACGCCTACGTCACAAACTGCACCAGTGAACAGGAACTAACTGCAGCTGGCTCTGTGGCTTTTCTTGTTTTCTTTCCTTTTTTCTCCCCTTCTTCAGACAGTTGCTATTGAATACCCTTTTTCTTTTAATGAAAGAGGGGAAAAACATTTGTCACAAATCGTTTTTGCCTCCACCAAGAGATTTGAATTAAAAAATTGAAAATTTAAAAAGAAGAAAGATGTTTCACTTGGCAGAATGAGGACCCGTTTGTCTCAGTGCCGGGTTCATTGTCACTGACAGTGGAAAGTATCCGCTTCATGCTGCTGCTCTGTCTTCTCATCTGCCCTTCCTGCGAGGAGAGGAAGATCACCTTTTCTCTTTGCGTTTTGATTCCCTGTTAAAACAGCACAAGAATAAATTTTAAAAATAGAGTTTTGCATACATAAGTTTTTTGTTTTTGTTTTTTTAAGATATGCCAGATATTCTTGTGTAGAATACTCCTTTAAAAGGCTGGGAGGTCTAGAAAAAAACACAATAAGTAGGGGAAGTTTAAAAATATCTATTGAATGAAACATTGTCTCAAAATATTTCTAAACATCAAACTTGGCAGTTTTCCTTTCTTCTTTTTGAGGCCCATGGTGTACAAAACAAGAAAATCAGTCAGACAGGATCAAAGTTCAATTACAATCAAGAGTAAACGTAAACTGAAAGAACTAATCAAATTTTGTGACATTCTTGGTATTATCTTGTACACATATTGATTGAAATAAAGTGGCTCGTTCACCTACTCTTAAAAGTAAGTGCTGCTATTGAGATTTTCATTATTCATATTCCACGTAAGAAGGGCTTTATATTCATGAAGTCTGTACAGCTTTAGTTTTTCTCCAAGCATTCAACAGGAGATGGGAATGTAATGGACAAATATAAAACAAGTAGCTTGGTTTTATTTGTGATCCAGGCAGAAGTTTCTAACAATAGATTTTCCCCCATGGAATGGAAATGTAAGCAATCAACATAAAGCTTTTTAAATGCCTCACATGAAAGATAACTGTATTAAAATATATTAGTGGTAGAAGTGTGTACAAAGGCAAGCTGTTATCTGTAAGCAGATTGAAAACCCACAGAGTCCTGCAGTGCAGTTCTGTGTTCTTTCTGACTGGTGCCCTGCTTAGTGAGACACAGATTCTATTGAGTGGACGAAAATCGCCTGATACTTGTTTCTAGGTTGTTGAATTTCTGAAGAAGGAAGTAGATGAGTCAACTGTGTCATCTACGAGTGGCATGAATATGACGCAGAGGTAACTGATATTTTGCATGCTTCATAAAATGATAGTGTGCATGGGGTCATTTAATAATTTTGGGTAGGTATGATGTGTTGCATTATATTTTTGGCAAAGCTTTGTTGGTCTTCCCTTCGTTGAGGACTTCAAAATGGTTACTCAAGATGATGGAATAACATGATGAAAATGAATTTAATTCTCTCTTGCATTCTGTATCAGTGGCTCTCAACCAGGGGTGATTTTGCTTCCTGGGGGACATTTAACAACTTCAGACCTTTTCCATTGTCATGACTGGGGCTGTTGAGGGTGGGAAGGGCTGTTGGTATTGAGTGGTTAGGGGCCAGGGAGAGTGGTAATTGGATAGCATCCCAGAACAAAAGATTACCCACCCAATGTCAATAGTGTGGATAGAGGTTGAAGAATGTTGTTTTATATGAATTACCAGAATGATCAAATTGCCTAGTATATACAAGATATAATCCTAAAGTGTTTTAGTTCTTTTAAGATTAGAAAACTTAATATTTTTTCCATGTTTTTAAAAGAGGTTTGTATAAAATAAAACAATTATGTCATACCCAGTTTGAAACTACAGGACATAATTGTATTTTTAAAGACATGAAGAGGAGACATATTTCCTCTTCTGTTTGTATGTAAAGATCAATTTTTCTTTCTCCACCTATTCATAAACCCCTAAATTGAGGCCATCTTTAAACCTGAGCATACATTGAGAGCAAATTACAGGGGGAAAAGTTCTCATTCACATTTAAGTTATAAGCACTGCAGATATTATAACTCATATTACACTGAGTTATTAAATAATAACCCCTCTGAGTTTTACTCTTCCTGTTGGAGTGTGAGGGTGGAGTGAAATATGTAATATAATTGCAGGGTTAAGTATCACTGCATTTCTAATTATAATATCCAATGGAAATCTGTATTCATTTTGGATTTTAATCATGAAAATTCTTTTCCCACCCATCTCCCTCACTATCACAGAAGACAGGAAAAAGGAGATCTGGCAGAAGACTGGAAAGAGTGTGGGTGCAGTTCAGCTTAGAGAAATGGTCTAGACGTATTACTTAGCCTTAGCCAGTGAACCATATTGGGGGAACCCTAATTGCAAAGCAATCAGCGGGGAAATACCTCAGTCCCGAACTAGAACTAACATGTATATGTACATGCAGCTGTTACCAAGCTGGGGGTAAAAATGGCACCATATATCAATAAACTAAATTACAGTGACCCTGACCACCACTGTAATTACTACATATCAATCCTTTCCTTGCAAAACATTCCAAAATTATTTCTGGGCTCCTCAAAGGGGTGCCCCACATGTGCTCCTCACGTGCCCGTCATCTCCCGCTCTTCCTTGTACTTCCTGGCGGGGCCTTACTGCCTTCTGGCCTCTCCTGATGTTGCCTCTTGGTTGACACAGATCTTGCTCAGGACCACTCTCCTTCCAGATGCTTTCAAAGCTGCCACCGCCAGATGCACATCTACAACTCCAGCATAAACCGGTTATGATATTTGGAAACAGTTTTCCCCAACTTCTTTTTTATCACATTTCAAATTCCTTGTTATTCAGTTTCAGCCAAGGCATGCTGTCAAATGAGAAAAAAAGAGACATTTTAATAAAAGAGGAATGGAGTAAGAAATAAATATTACAGTACAGACATGATCAGCCAAGAGCATTGTGTTATACAAAGAATCTTGATTAGCCTAGAACTTTTGAAGCATCTAGATCAGTTGAGACCTTTACTTCAGCTGCATTGAGGAATTAAGGGCTTTTCTGATTACTTTCAAGTGTACGTCTCCAGCCTGACCTCTCTCTTGACCACCAGACTCAATGTGTGCAACTGCTAACTCACTGTCTCCACCCAGGGGTCTAAGAGGAATCTCAGACTTCAGTGTTGAGAAGTGAGCTACTGATCCTCCCCTCCACCACTGCCCGGTTCTCACCTTCTCCCACACTTGCTTGTCTACGTCCATGACAAGTCGAGTTTTTCTGTTCCTCCACCCAAAAAGCCTTGGAGTCATTCTTTATTCTTTGTGAAATTTCTCTTTCTCTGTATTTAAAATCTATCACCAATCTTGTGAGTTCCAGAATCTGGAACTTCTCACTACTTGGATCAAGCCACCATCATCTCTCACCTGGATTACTGCAATATTCTCCTAAATGGTCTCCTCCTTCCAGTTAAACTGAAGCTCCTAATCTATTTTCAACACAGAGCCTGTATGTTAGATTATGTAAAACCCTCTGATGATGTTTCATGTCTTCTAGAGCGAAAGTCAGAGTTCCTACAAGGGCTTAGAGGTCCTTCAAGATATGCTTCCCTACCCCTTACCTGTTTGACCTGAGCTCTTCTGCCGTAGCCTGCTTCATGGATGTGTGATCTGTGCAGTCACACGGGACCCTGTGCTCAGGAGGTCCCCATGCACCGTTCAAGGCTCTGCTGTAGCTGTCTTGAAATTCTCAATAAATCTGGACAAGAGGACCCACATTTTTATTTTACAGTAAGAACTGCAAATTATGTCACCAATTGGTCCGGTCTTCTACTCTTCTTGTCACCACTACCCTCGCACCCTGCTGCAAACACTTTGGGCACTCTCCCTCCTCAGGGCCTTCGTACTTGCCATTCCCCCTGCCTGGCCCTCTCTTCCCCAGAGAGCTTCTGCCACTCATACCCACATCTTTTCCAAGTCTTTACGCTAATGTTACTTGTGAGACTTACTCTGACCACACTATTCATATGGCAAGCTCTCTCCTCATTCTCCTTACTGTGATGAATTTTTTTGTATTTATGACCTTCTTACATATTGAAATTTTTCTTATTTATTATGTTAATTGTGTATTATCTATATTTCTCCCTCTTGAATATACTAAGCTTTATGCAAGCAAAGATCTTTACCTGTTTATTCACTGCTGTACACTATGTGCTCGATATACAGTAGGTCTTAATAAATACTGAACAAGTGAATGAACATTGGAGACTGATATCCTCTATAGTTAGTCTTATTTAATATAGAATAATATGCTACATATGGTTTCATTACAGAATGTGACTCATTTCATTCACAGAGTAACATTTTGTTGTGTCCATATGTGTTCCACTCTACTTCAAAAAGTAACGTGTCAAGATCTTCTAAATGCCACTAAAATATGGGAAAGTTTCAGTTTATATAAAAATAACAGTAGATCGATTTTGAAATATGAGACATTTTGCAGGGGAGGCATCAGTGCCTCTGCAGCATAAGGAAAAAAAGTGAATTGGGATTCCTCATTAAAAACTAATAAAATATTTATCTCTCCATTCTTCACCACCATAAAAATAATCAACTTTAAGTACACAAAGAACTTTTTGGTTAGTAAAACAGAAACCTATTTGTCTAAGGGCTGAGTCTGGACAGCACCGGAGACGGAAGTGAAGAGTCAGATCGGACCTAGTGTTACTGAATTTCATTTCCTTTAAGTGAGGCTCCGAGTACGTGCCTCGCTCCTGTCTTCACGGGCAGTGCTGCAGAGCCAGACTTGCTGTCCGTTAGCATATCTTGTCCTGTCTTGAGTCCTTGTACAGAAGCTTGCCTGTGAAAGGATGACAGGTTATCAGCAGGTCTCAGCCCTTTTCATCTGGTATTACTTTTGTCTTTCCCCTTATGTTGAGTCTTATTTTTTGGACGTTTACTATCAGGTGATGATCTTGTTTCTCATTTTACTTAGAAGATGGAGGCAATTGGAGGAGAATTTCTGCAAACTCTCACTCCTCTATCCAACCTCTGGCCTCTGTGCCCACATATTCTACTTTCTCTCTTGTTCCCAAGGATGAATCGTCCATGCTGGAGTCCAGAGCCATCTCCTCCCCTTTGGAAGGGTATCGCTCTAGCAATTCTCCTCTTTCTGGAATTTTCTGCTTGCTAGCATGGTCTTTCTCATCAGCATGTAAATACGCCATGTCTTCTCTCATTTAAAAGAGTGTAATCTCTGATCTCATGACTCCCTTTCAGCTACTGCCTCATTTTCCCTCTTTTCTTTATAGTAAATCTCCATAAAAGAATCAACTATGCTTTCTCTCTCCAGTAGTAAATAAAATAGATTTATTTCATCCTGAATCAGGCCTTTGCTTTCAACAGTCCACAGAAACTGCCCTTGTCTATCTCACTAAGAACTTGTGTCATTGAAACCAAGATCTTTGCTCAAACCCCCTCTTACCTGACCTATGAGTGGAATCAGACACGACTGATTATAACTTCCTCCTCGAAACATCTGTTCATTTACCTTCCAGGATAAGCCTGGTTTTTCTTTTACTTCACTGGTCATTCCTTTTCATTTTCCATTCCTGATTCCTTTTCATCTCCTGACTTCTTAATTTTGGAGTGGCCCAAGGTTCAGCCCTCAAATCTGTCTTCTGTTCTCATTTAATTCCTGAATAAGCTTTTATTCTTATGGTTTTTGTACCATCTGTATGCTGAAAACCCCCCAAATTTATCTTTCTATCTGAATCTCTCCATTTAACTAGAGATTTAAGTATCTCTACTTGAATGTTTCTTTTGTTTTTTTTTTTGAGACACAGTCTCACTCTGTTGCCCTGGCTAGAATACCGTGGCATCAGCCTAGCTCACAGCAACCTCAAACTCTTGGGCTCAAGTGATCCTCCTGCCTCAGCCTCCGGAGTAGCTGGGACTACAGGCATGTGCCACCATGACCAGCTAAATTTTTCTATTTTTAGTAGAGAGGGGGTCCCGCTCTTGCTCAGGCTGGTCTCAAACTCCTGACCTCAAGTGATCTGCCCCCCTCAGCCTCCCAGAGTGCTAGGATTACAGGCATGAGCCACCACGCCCAGCCTCTACTTGAATGTTTAATTGGTCTCTTAAAATTAGGAGTCCATATTTCCCATCACTCTTAACTGACTCCTGCCAAAGTCTTTCCAATCTCCAT